>LLCB01000320.1:0-65797 GCA_001414345.1 Hymenoscyphus infarciens | reverse complement strand
GCTTTATAATTATTATTTATTATTTAATAATTACTATTATAATATATAATAATAGTAAGAATATAATAACTCTATAGTAGTATACTACTTTCTACCTACTAGCTAATTATTAGCTTCTCTTCTATTTATATCCTATTATTATATAGTATATAATAGTAAACAAAGAGTAATTAGCTTAAATAATAATACTACTAGCTACTAACCCTACCTTAACTACTAGATACTATAATAGTAAGATAAGTTATATTCTTTATAATAAAAAGATAAATAATACTCTAATTAACCTAATACTATACTAATTAATAACTAAAGACTTAGAATAAGTCTTTTTAAAAGAGAGGAGATATAATAACACGCTATCCTAGATTATTATATAATAGTACTATCTTAAACTATTAGTATTTATAAAACTACTAATACCTCTAAGTACTACTAATACCTCTAATATACCTAGGGCTAAGATTACGAATAACTAATACTTATATAAGCGAAGTATTAAAGGTATTAATATCTGATATTTATATATAGAAGGGATTAAGAGTTAGATATTATATATTTAGCTTTCTAAAGGTTCAAAGGTTATATATTTAGCTTTTTAGCTCTTATTATTTAGTATTAGCTATATTAGATAGAGCTCGGTTATTATTATTATTAGAACTTAGAAGCTTTTAAACTCTTGTATATAGACGTTTATATTTAGTATAGAAGAGGGATAGTTATTGTTTTCTTCTATATTAGTGTCTAGTATCTATATACGTTATTCTACTATACGCACTTCTATATGCCTCTACTATAGTTGTATATATTTCGTATTTTTATAGTTAATTACTATTAAATTTTTAATAATATCTTATTATATTAGATAAGAATTTATAATATTTATTCTACTATATATATCGCGATAATCTAATAAATATTATATCGCTATCTAAGTCTAACTATATAAATACGAAGTTATATATAATTATAATAAATCGAGTAAGATACTAAGAATAGATCGTAGTTAAGAGACTATTTTAGAAATAGCTTATTATTATAAGACAAAGATAGATTAGATAAAGGATTACCTAATAATATCTATCTTTTAAGCGAGAAGCATAGTATTTAAAGCCTTATACTCTTCTCTATAGTTCTAAGAATTAAGTATCTATTTTAACTTTACTTTACTTATTCTATACTCTTGATATAGCTTATATAATCGCTATCCTTATACTTTTAACTTAATTAGTAACCTATTCTTAATTTATAATAGTAGGAAATATTTCGAGATTTATTCTAAGAACTTATATAAATAGACTTTAGAGAGGCTAATCGTAGATAAGAGAGTATAACTTTGCTCTAGATATACTTAGTATAAAATTAGTATTTATCTACTACTACGTTATATATTAAAGAATAATATTCTATAAATAAAATTTTAATTAATTATATATAACTTTTATATATACTTTAGTATATTATCGCCTTTCTTTTATACTTAATAATATTCTTAAGTTTTATTATTTACTTAGCTATAAACTATCTATACTAGTAATATTAATCTAAAGCTTTTATAAAATAGTTTTTATTTCTAGAATACTATTAGAAATATAATATAATATTATAATCTTATTCTTTATCTATCTCTAGATCTTTTCTATTAGTTTTAGCTTAGATAAGCTTAGTAGTTATATAAAACCGTATATCTCTTATTTAAGCTTTAGTAGCTAAGAGAATCTCTTATAAGCTTTTCTAAGAACTTAAAATAAGAAGCTATATTTAGATCTTTTAATAGAAGATAGAGATAGAGGTTATAAAGATATTTTATTATATATAAACTAGTATAGTAGCGTTAGTACTAGCGTTATATATAAATTAATACCTTACTAAAGTATATCTTAAGCAAAGTTACGCTTCTTATAAAAAGAGATTATTTAAGATATATTCTTTAAGAAAAGAATTAACTTCTTAATAATTCCTAATAATTTCACTATATTTCTACTCTATAAATTCCTAGACTTAGACACTAATTCTATTAATAAAATATCGAGAGAGTCTCTTGTTTTAAGTAGAACTTAGCTAATAATATATTAGATATATATAATATATCGATATATATTAATATATTAAGTTATATAATTACTAAATAGTAGATCTATACTAGTAGCTAATAGAATCTATAAGATCTACTTTAAGTAAAGTTATATACATTTTTATTAATATAATACTATAATATAAGTAAGTGCTTAGCTCTCTTAAAGTAATTAATCTAGATTTAGTAATATAGTATTTATATAAAAGAAAACTAGCTTTTAGAAAAAAAGAGTAAATTATATTATATGATTTCTATTTACGATATAGAGCTACTAGCTTAAAAAAGCTAATAATCGTCTCTTTTTTACTAACGATATATTGTTTTAATTATATTAAAGTAAAAAAGTATTAATTTATATTAAAAGCTAATTATTAATAATTTATTATTATAAAAGTATTAGTACCTAAGTCAATAAATTCCAGAGTATTATTAGCCTATTCTTTAGGATGTCTTTGTTCTTAGTAGTAGCTCGGTTAGTACTATTTCTAAGATCAAGTTCCTTTACTTTGCTCGGTATAAGCTATTACTTATTCCGATAAAAATTTCAACGGACTTTTCGAAGTTTCAAATATAACATCTCGACTATGTCTAATATAACAATTAATAGCCGGCTAGGATATTTTAAGTGCCTACGGGTGTTAGCTGTAATTTATCTAATCTTTAGATCATACTCTAATAACCTTCGCATATATGAATAGCTGGTATCTTTAGGCTTCAGCTAAGCGAGTTCATTCCTTTAACCTTCAAACTCAAATCTTGAGAGATCCTTGACAAGAGGGATTCTCGGTTACTCGCTCGTCGTAAAGGCAGAAGAATTTTATTACAGCCAAGTCACCTGACTCACAAATGGTGGCTGACCAAATCGTAAAATTATAAACTGGATTTCAACTATATTACCATAGGCTGTTGCATTCGAACGACAATTGAACGTACTGAGTGAGACTTGGAAAAGAAATATCACTCGGTAACAGTTGTTTCCTACAGAGTGCATAATAACTTTCAATTTGGTATTTTATAACTATCCACTCTTTTCCAGTACACCGACGGTACCACCACTTTTCTCACTTGATACCGCTTCCCCATCAATCTTCCTCGGCGGCTTTGGGATCTTCCTCCATTCAATCCCAAGTGTACACAGAAATGCCAGGCCGCCAGCAGCAACTGCTAATATTATTGTTTTGGAAACTGCAACACTGTATGCTTCACGGACAACCCCTCTCAAAGCCTCCGGTACCACCTTGTCCCCACCAGAACCCCCAGCAGCAATAATGGCTGCGGTGTCATTTGCCACTACCGAACTCATCAAATTGCGTGCAAGTTCCTGGCGGAAAATATTTTGGGCAATGGCAGCGGCTAGAGAGCCACCGAAGAAAGGGGCAAAGATTGTTAGGGCACTGGAAATTGGTACGTCTTTTTTGTCGTGAATGGACAGTCGAACGGAAGTGGCACAAAGTTGCATGCTAGAACCAAAGCCACAGCCTGCTAAAATTTGGAAGCCAATAGGAGGACCAACTCCCGTGGTGGTTTTGAGAGTTGTGAGGAGACCGGAGCCGATTGTAAAAAGAGCTGAACCAGCCCACATGAACGGCAAGTAGACACCGAGTGCAGCAACTCCAGCTCCTACTGCGAACTGTATTACCGATAGTGACACAATATACGGCAGCATTCGAAGACCAGAAGACGCTGCTGAAGTCCCTTTGGCGGATTGGAAGTAGAAAGGGAGGTAATAGATGTGAACTGTGGTTGCTAAGAATAGGAGGGCTGAGGTGCAAAGACTAAGCGAGAGGCTGCGGTTTTTGAAAATCCGAAGAGGTATACTAGCCCTGAGCAGAAATTAGCAAAGCGTAGCAGGAATGAGTACAAATGACAATTACCTCTCACCCAGATATATCTGTAGAGCAAGGAATGCTGAGAATAGTAATCCAGAGCCCAGAAGCAAACCCCAAACCTTGGAGTTTGACCATGGGTAGTCAGAGCCTCCCCATTGAAGAGCCAAAAACAGAGTTGTCATACTGGTCACAAACAGAATAGTCCCGGTGATATCCATCTCCAAAAGTTTTTCTTTCAAGGTGAGTTTTGATGGCTTCATCACCGGGGATTTAAAGCCCAGAAAAAATATCAAGGCTGCTATCGCACCAAAAGCTGCAAAGTCTCTTAGTGGAAATACGACAAGCATAAGTAGCCTCTGACTCACGTAGATTAACCCAGAAGCAAAATCTCCATGTCAGCCGTGCATTATCTGTAATAATACCGCCTATTGGAGGCTGTGAAAGATCTCGAAGTCAGTATTGTCATCACTTGTACTGCGTCTGAGGAGGACCGGGGGAATAGAATCTCAGTCGTTCTGAAAAACCGAAAGAATACCCACTCCTGCCAACCCCGCAACCGCAGTCATACTAGTTAAAGTTCCCAAAAAGAGCGAAATTTTGTGCAAAGGTATCGCTAGACTAATAATGACCATCCCTCCAGATTGAATCGCCCCAGTAGAAGCACCAGAAATGGCTCTACCGAGAATGAACACTGGTGATGATCGAGCTGTAGCACAAATGACAGATCCAAGCTCAAAACACACCAGAGAGGCAAGGAAAACCGTTTTGACATCAAAGTATTTGTAGATTTTACCATATGTCGGCTGAAGAGCCATGGCAGGAAGTAAATACGCGCTGGTATACCATCCGATTTGATCTATGCTATGAAATTCCGTGGAAATCTTTGGAATTGCAGTTGCTGGTTAAGTTGTGAGTTGAGGGAATTTCTCAGAGGGAAACATTTGATAGGATAAACGTAAACTCACCAATGATTGCTTGATCGAGAGACATTATGAATATAGACATCATCATTCCGGTAGTAAGAAGAAACAGTGCCATGCCTTCGGGGCGTTTGAGCTCGCTAGATTGAGGGGCAGCCGCTTCCTCCGTGGCGAGGTCTTTTGGTTTGACATTGGACTCGTTTTCCGAAACGTCTGGGTTTGAAACTATGGTAATTTCCTCGAGAGTCTTGGTAGTTTTGTTCTGATTAAGTGATGAAGATTCAGAAGAGTCAGCCTCCTTCACCGGCTCGACTAAAACTCTCGAAATGGCGTCTTTACTCATTTCGATACTTTTTGAGCGCTTTCTGGGAAACAGAAAATTCAAAGTGGCTTGATGGGCGTCATGGATAGAGACTCGAGACTGGTGGATGGTCGTGTTGAAAATTCCCATCCGAACGAGTGATATTACTTTGCATGCGATCCTTTTCCCCCATCGTACTCTCAATTCCCTATCAGCAGAGAACAAGGCAGGCAGTCTCGATAAGGCAGGTGGACGTAACCAACCGTGGTTTGTCTTCTGGAGTGTTAATGTGCGATCGGACAGAGTCTCCGAGTGCAACCACAACAGGGGGCCCGGGCAGCACGATCCCCTTGCCTCTCAAAGGATTTGACCTCCGTCCTGCACTGCACTGCACTGCATCAATATATTTCTTGCTGTGTCGGAAAAAGAAAATTTGCTCAAAAGTTTCCACCATTTCAGATTAATATGGTGTCCTGCATTGTCAGTTCGCAACTGACCCATGGCTCTATTTTCTAGTAGATGGCCTGAGAAGGTGCAGGAATCAGGATTACGGTCACCTGAAAAGTAATTGTACTTGTTGTCAATACAAGCAATGTGCAAGAACCCGGGGAGCTATAGCCAACGAAGCATTACAAATTTTTGAATTTGACGAAACCCAGAGGTTTTTTAATTGGCGCGTTCGTTTCTTTTGGTAGGTGCTTCTGGTAGCATTGAGATGCCAAACGTGTTTGGCAGGCACCTAATCAAGCATTCTGTTGTGTCGCCCCGGGCTACACATAACCGAGTGTTGGACTATGTCGCTGCGGCACGGATTAGCAATGCTTGTTCCAACTCCACCAACTCCTGCACAACATCAGGAAGGGAAGGTGGAAGTACCCACATATAGTGTTGTTGTTTTTGATTGATTGGTACTTTTGATAACACTGTGCCGTAGTGCTCGTATGGCTTGGGTTATCCAACTCCTGAGGAAATGTGGTAAAGGCGTGATTTGCAAAGTTGGTGAGGGCGAGTCGCTCACTAAGACTATTGCACGGAAGAATTATTATCGGGGAAATTCAAATGCGGAAAAACCAACAATTGGGAAAGCAACCGCGTACAGGAACGAATGAGACACTGGTACTCGTAATAATAATCCTGGGTGCTGCAAAGTGAAAATTGGAGCGACAGCCTCGAGCTGACCAACCAGACTCTACGTGGCCGGATTTAACCGCACATTTTAGTCCAGGTGTAGACTTGACCAACCTCTGTTGATAATACAACAACAGAACACTGTGAATATCTGAGAAGCTATAAACCTATTAAACAGCTTCTAAATAAAGCGGTTAAGATTTAGTTCAGATTTTGCGATCTATCAAAGACATCGTAGTGCACAGGCGCAAAATGTGCGACGCCCTGTACTCCGTGACTACCTTGTAAGGCTCCACGGGAGACATCCGGTTGGCCAGATCAAGCTAGAGCCTGTGAAGCACAAGTCACAAACGAATTCATGTCAACGTATCTTGTATCCCATTATTTTGTTCTGATAATAAGATAAATCTATTCCATAACCAAGTACACTATCTCATACAAAGTCAACACATCAAATAATGCAACACTTCAGCTGTTTCTCCACATCACCCCTCCACTTCCCCGCAAATACCACTCAATTCCGAACATTTTCGACTATGTATTCTTTCTTTACTTGGATCCCTGATGCAATTCTTTTGTTCCCATAATCGGATTCCATTGAATTCGAATCGTAATTGTGAAGTTGTGTCGTGGTAACCTGGGTTTTCCCTTTGTCGTCGTGAAGACGTTCAAACCCACTTTCATTGAAAGTTGCTTGTCGTATCGCTGCCAACTCCAGGTCATCTCCTTTATTGGTTCCACGAGAATTGGCGGTCCCTGTGAGCTTGCTACCCAAAGTCCCTCCGATTCGTTTGCCAGCAGCCTGAATGAATGGTCGGTAGAGGGGAAGGCATGCCGCTATGGTATAGGTGCTTCCTTCTAACATAGTGAGGGATCCAAATTTGATTGCATTCCATGTTGAATCTGTCGACGACGTGTTGAACAAAATGACCATGCGAACAACACAAATAACTATGCCACTGTCATTATAAGTTAGTCTCTCCGCATCGCTTTAATCACCCTCAAGCAAAAGACTCCTACTTACACACTACCAGTCATGAATGTGAGCGCCAAACCGGCCTTTTCCTTCTTAGAAAGTTGCAGTTTCAATATACAAGGTATAGGTAGAAAGAACATAGCAACATCGATAAGGACGTTGGGCAGCGTGGAAAACTGCCAGAATGTGTTTGGATTGACGCAGTGCCCTCCGGGATGGCCTTTTTTATCCCACAGATATTGGAGAGGGACGCATTGCACCATAGTAACAATTGAGGTTCCTACCCCACTTCCAATCACCAATCCAATAAGTACGAAAACTGCCCTTCTCTGCCAGCGCTCAACAAATACGTTAAGGTACAGAGATAGGATTGCGAGTTTGGGGAAAGTGAAAGAGACACAAAAGAGCATCTCGAGAGCGACATCGAGCTTCGCAAACGTGATTAATGTGAGTGGTTCATGCTTCTTCACCCATAGAAGATGATGACCAATGTGCGTAACTTGGTACATTACTGAACTGTGTCAGCCCGAAAATCAAAAGACCGAAGCTTGAAGATGGCAGCTCTTTGAATAAAGACTTACAAATGCATACTACACATAGTCCAATGTTGCTTATCAGAGCACAAATTACCATCCATTCATCAACACGACCTCTTCGACCCTTTGAAGCTCTTGCATAGATACGCAATGCCACAAAAGCGACATCAAGAACAATCAAAGCTATGGCTACATTTTGAAGAATGTAGCCCCGAGTAGCTGGGTCATCGGCCAAGGTCGACATCTGTGAGTTGGTGAGTTTGATGAGGCTTTTCCCGACAACTTTGGTTAGAGCACTAATATTGCATCGAGTGGAATAATGCGTGCAAAATCAATATTTAGATAAAATTGTGGACTGAAAAAGGAGCTACCGGCATCTTTTAATCATCACGGGCATAACCACGAGCAATTGAAATGCGGCACGGGTCTGATGATCTAGAGTTCGCACAATCGATTTCCTGTTATCGGGCTCAAAATCCCACTTTGGGAAGGATTCATTTGATACTACCTCCACGCATGAAATGTGTGTCCTGCATTTTATTTGCGCGTAGGAACTCGTCCGTTGCTGCAGGATGGTTTGCAGGGGGTTATGCACACTGTGCCTCGCTTCTTTGCCGAATAGGGTTGCTGCGGCGGTAGGGATTTTAGCACCTGAAATGGTATGGAGATGATTGCTCGATATTTGATTCCTGTGAAGAGTCACTTCTTCTTTGAATCTCGATTAAGAGCAGATTGCAAGGTAGGTCTCGCGGTGGAAAAGACGGTTGCTTCTTTGAGCAGACAATATCGCGGTTGGGAAGCCACGTGGGAAACTTCCATCCCAAATTAGCGAGACCAAGTATTGATTGAAAGAGCAATCCCCTGTAGACCCCACAGTAGTGTGATTGCCAACTGCAGGTTTCTTTGTACATTACTGGTCTCCCCCCCCCCGTTTTGCCACGTTATTTTCAACTCACCCACACCTGTTTCTCTACTCACGTCTCATAACTTGTCGCATAACCTCCTGCATCATGCTCTTCCCCTCCAACCTTTTGAGCGTTGCTCTTGCCGTTGCTCTCTACTCATCTCCGGTCGTCTGCTTAGCCATGGAGTTACCTCGCGATGATGCCGTCGCTGCTGCCTCGAAGAAATGTACCGCAAACGCCAGATTCCCTCCTCTCTCGCCCACGGTTGGTAACATGACCGCATCTCAAGCAACGCAATACACAGTCATTGACAACGCCTTAACGAATTTCTATGGAGGTACGGGTGCCATCCTCAAAAATGCTGACGGCTCTTTTGTAGGTCCCTTTGGTCAACTTCTGTAAGTATTTTATTCATACTTCAATTATCTCTTTCGTTTTCGCTTTCAAGTACTAACATATCATAAAATCTCATAACTAACTCATTATATAGGTATACTTCCCCAACCATCATCCAGAACTTCATCAACTTGAACGTCGGGGTCGCTCAAAACTTGCCCGCCAGCGAAAACGAAGCCTGCGTTCTTGGCGTTCTATCAGTCATCCCTGCTCCTTTTGCAGTATATCTGCATACCATTCTGGCCGAGAGAGCAGGTTTTACCGCGACGCAAGTAAACGGCATGCTAGCAGGAAGATGCCCAACAACTGTCACAGCTCGTCAAGCAGCAGCCTATAAGCTTGCCGTCAAAATTGCTTCGTTGAAGAAGCCATTAGACTCCGCATCTTTCAATGATGCGCTTTCTGTGCTGGGCCACGAGGGTGTTGAGGGGGTTACTCAGCAAACTGCGACATCCATGCTTGCTATTATTATGTTGAACGTCGGGGATATCTGCGCACCTGAAGGGAAATAGATTGGGATTTTTCTGGGGTTGGATGGGTTTTAAAAACATGATGGTGCATTCTTATATTTAATGACTGGAGTTGGAAGTTGCTGCATACCTAGAATTCGTTAACAAACTACTTAATATACGACCCCTCAACTTCTGTTGAAATTGGTCTTCGCTCTCTCTTCCTATTCATCCCACCTCGAAATCACATAATTGTCTCTGGTAGTCACCAATTGAGTTGTTTGTTCTGTCAAGTTGAGTTCCTCGGAAAAGGGTTGATAATAGCATTTTCAACACCGCCCCTCCTTCATGATAGTGCTTTAGAACTCGCAACGGTGCATGGATAGAGTCTCTTTTGGCCAAGAAGTAAGACCAGCCACTAAATAATCAAGGTTAGAAGCTTCCACTGTCGAAACAGACTATGGTCTGTTTTTGGTGGAGCGATTAGTGGCGCTAGGTAATTCCGGCAATGGTTTCTGAATACTCCATAGATTCAGATTTCAATATTTCATTGCACGAATAAGGTACCATCGTTCTCTGGGAGAAATCACATATCATTATTTCTTTGAATAAGCTCATGACCGAGATACTCGAAATAGCACATACCAAGTTTCCGAGCTTGTCACTTGCCAGTTATGGGAGTGACTGCCTGTACCGCGACCAGTTTATTGTTCACTCCTACTCTAATCTAATAATCGTATCTGCTGGCGTTCGTCAATTCCACCGTGGCACGACGGTTAAAGTGCTTTGGCGTACTCGTAGGAGCTTCCCACCACCTCAAATGGTACTAGAGTCAACCGACACCCTCGGGCTATATGTCCTTTGGGCAACACTTTCAGGGGAATTCACATCTAGAAGAAGGATTCAAGAAGCTGTCACACGGCACAGCGTTCTGCTAAAGACTCGGCCCGCCCGCGATTAGATAACAAAGTTAGACGATGAGACGATGAGATTGAGGGGAGTAACCGTTTATGACGTGCATGAAAGGCACAGACATGCAATGGCTATGATAATGAGATTTTAGTTGCCCTTTGAGAGGCAATAAGTGATGATACTGCACGGTGATTGTGCCATAAGTCTTTCTTCAAGCCCGGAGGTGTTTTTGAATTCCAAAATAGGAAACAGACCCGCTCGAACGTTACTCGAGGGAAAATTTACCCGCGCCGTTTTAACTTCGCCTCTCAAGTGCCTCCTTCAACGGTTTTTTCGGATCCCTCCTTGACATGAACGGGGAGTTGTTAATTCAAAGTGGGCACTTGCGTACCGGACGTAAAAACTGCCATCTGTAATGCCGTTTCCGGAGTAACCCTGTCACTCCATGCTGATCGTACCGAAGCTTCAATACCTTAGGCCTGGAGCACGAGGTTACGGTCAGGGGATATGGATGTTTTCCCCTACAACAAATAAAGAGTGCTAGATAGAGATTGAGAGCGTGCCCCTAATTGATTTAAACTTCCCGACATCCTGTCACAAATCATCTTCATTTAGCGATCATCACTCTTTTGAAAGGACGATGAGCAACCCAGAACCGATAGCAGTCATTGGAATCGGGTGCCGCTTCCCAGGTGGTGCCAATAGTCCGGAACAGCTCTGGGAAGTTCTCTCGAAAGGACAGGACACTTGGTCGAGCGTCCCAGAGGAAAGATTCAACTGGAAAGCCTTTCATCACCCCGATGGCGAAGCACCAGGAGCTCTCAACCACCTCGGTGGTCACTTTCTTGATGGAGATATTGCACGTTTTGATGGCAAGTTTTTCGGTCTTCCACCTCAAGAATGTGAAGCAATCGACCCGCAGTTCCGTTTTCAGCTCGAAGTCACATACGAAGCTTTGGAAAATGCCGGTCTTCGGCTAGAAGACCTTCGTGGTTCTGATACTGCTGTGTATGTCGCGACTTTTGGGCAGGACTATGCCCATATGCAAGACCGAGATCTTGAAACAATCTCAAAATACTACATGACGGGAACGGGTCTGGCAATGGCGTCTAATCGTATTTCGTATCTGCTAGATCTCCGGGGGCCATCGGTCACCTTGGACACAGGATGCAGTGGAAGTATCGTGGCAATCCATCAGGCATGCCAGAGTCTTCGAACTGGAGAAGCAAAGATCGCCGTTGCGGGAGGAGTTAGTTTAATCATAACCCCGGACATGATGGTTCCTATGAGTAAGATTGGGTATGCGCCTTTTTCTGATATGTCGATATTATATTAGATAAACCGGCTAATGAAACAACAGTGTATTGAATAAAGATGGGAAAAGTTATTCCTTTGATAGCCGCGGTGCAGGTTATGGTCGTGGGGAAGGCGCTGCTATGGTGGTTCTCAAAAATCTGAGCGATGCAATCAGAGAAGGCGATCATATTCGAGGGATTATCCGGAACTCGGGAGTCAACCAGGACGGCAAAACACCGGGAATTACAGTGCCGAGCCGAGAGGCACAACTTCAACTTATTCAACGCGTGTACCAACAGGCCAATCTCAACCCCCTTCACACAAAGTATGCAGAAGCTCACGGCACCGGCACAATCGCCGGGGATGGTAAGGAACACTATGTATACTTGAGTGTTGAGTAATATTAATACCTCTATCTAGATGCCGAGATATGGGCACTACGCCAGGCCTTCAACAGCCATGATGACCCTGGCTCAAGCGAGACTACCCCCCTTAATGTCGGCTCGCTCAAGCCAAATATTGGTCATTTGGAGAGTGCAAGCGGCGCTGCTAGTTTGATCAAGGCCATTCTCATGCTGGAAAATAATGCAATGCCCCCTGTTATAAACTTGAAAGTGTTGAAAGACAGCTGCAAAGGATCCGACATTTCGGTAAGTTTAGAGCTCATAGGTTAGCAGAGAGACTTATGTTCATTCTTGATAGATACCCACGAGTTTTGAGCCATGGGATAAGAACGCCCTACGCCGCATATCCGTTAATAATTTTGGCTACGGGGGAACGAATGGCCACTTAATTTTGGACTCATTATCCACCTACAAACAAGAGTTACTTGACTCTGAGCACCCCGATGGGGAATCCGAAAGCCAAAGTACCGACAGCACTAATGGTGTCAACGGCACAAACGGCATAAACGGCTTTCATCAACCGGAAGACGTCAAACCCCGCCCCCAAGTCCTTACACTTTCAGCCAAATCCAAAGAATCCTTGGTCAAGTCCTTGGAAAACCTAGAGCAGTGGATATTTAAAAATCCGAACCCCGGAGAGGACACTCTTCGGAATCTGGCTCACACATTATCAACCCGTCGCTCTCTCTTCCGGTGGAGATCTAGTCTTGTGGGAACATCGCTTCCGGACATTCTTTCAAGGTTGAAATCAAGCCGTCCTCAGCCAGTGAGGTCGATAAACAAGAGCCAGAATGTTTTTGTTTTCACAGGCCAAGGTGCTCAATGGTTCGCGATGGGTCGTGAACTCATGGGTTTCAACTCACCATATTGGAGATCTCTTCAAGCTTCCGAAAAGATCCTGAGAGAATTTGGTGCTTCCTGGAGTCTAATTGAAGAGCTTTCCCACAAGAAATCATCAGACTCCAGGGTCAACGAGAGCCAGATTGCTCAGCCAGCTACGACTGCACTGCAGATTGCTTTGATAGATCTCCTTTCTTCGTTGGATATCACACCTGACATCGTTCTGGGTCACTCAAGCGGCGAAATCGCTGCAGCTTACGCGGCAGGATCGCTCTCCCAGACCTCAGCGCTGAAAGCTGCCTATTACCGTGGTCGTCTCCAAGTAAGCCCGTCGCTCAAGGGAGCAATGATGGCGGTTGGGCTGGGTGAGGAACCAGTATCCCAATATATCTCGCGGGTTAAATCCGGGAAACTAGTTGTCGCATGTTCAAACAGCCCCGAAAGCTCCACGATATCAGGGGATGAAGCTTCAATACTTGAGTTGAAAGAGCTCTTAGATGCAGACACCGTTTTTGCGAGAAGGTTGGCTGTTGACACGGCTTACCACTCACACCATGTCATGTCCGTTTCGGAAATATATCTGCATAATTTGGATGGACTAGAACATGGAAATACATCGCCAGGTGTACGGTTTATTTCCTCTGTTACTGGAGAAATGATGACTACTGGATTTGGGGCAGAGTATTGGGTCAGCAACCTTGTGTCCAAAGTTCGCTTTCAAAACGGGTTAGAGGAAGTATGCCTAAAAGCATCATCCAGCTCTCCGCAAGCAAGACTTTCATTCATCGAAATTGGACCCCACAACGCTTTATCTGGGCCTGTGAGGCAGACAATGTCATCTTTGTCATTCCAACCAGGATATTCTAGCGCTTCAATTCTATTGAGAAATCAGGACGCACGTTCTACTCTTCTTGAAACGGCAGGCAAACTCTTTGAACAAGGCTGTCCTGTCAATATCGAAAAGGCAAACTTGCTTTTTGAACCCAAGGAACCACGAAAATTATTAACCGACTTGCCAACTTATGCATGGGATCATTCAGATATACATTGGCATGAATCGCGGTTAAGTAAAGCCCACCGGTTTCGCAAGAACCCACACCACGACCTTCTTGGTTCTCGGATTGCAAGCAGTACGATTCAGAATCCAATGTGGCGACACATGCTCTCAATTGACCAACTCCCCTGGTTACGGGAGCATGTCATTGATGACTTCATGATATTTCCCGCGTCGGGATATCTATCTATGGCTATCGAGGCACTTTTGCAGTCGAGCTTTGAGAGGCATGGGTCTCTAGATATCTTAAGCTATAATTTCAAAAACGTCAAGTTCGCAGCGGCCCTCCTTATTCCTGAATCGCCCAAATCCGTTGAGATTCAACTTGCTCTCGCAACCGCGGAGAATTCACAAGATAGCTCAAAGTCCAGGTGGGAAGAATTCAAAGTCTTTTCTGTCTCGGCCCAGGGCACCAGCGTTGAGCATTGTCATGGATTCATCATGGCATACTTTTCATCTGAGTCTGACGAAGTGGAAGCTACAAGAGAGCAAGAGCTGAATTCATCTACTCAAGCCGCGCGTTTGCATACAATTGAATCGGTCTGCAAAGAGGAGTTAGATCGGACGAAGTTTTACCAAGACATGGAAGCAACGGGCAACAAATACAGCGGAAACTTTGCCTGCATAGAAAAAATAAGTCTGGGTGGCACAAAAGCCCTTAGTGTTGTGAGCATTCCAGATACGTCTCAGTGTATGCCTGCTCAATTTCAACAACCACATGTCATACACCCCTCAACCCTCGACGCCATAATGCACCATCCGGTGGCAATCATCAATCGTTACGCCAAGGCAGGCTCATTGATGGTTGTAGGTATCGATGATCTCAGGGTATCCTCTCGTATACCTAGCGAGCCTGGCACTTCATTAACGATTGCGACAACAACTGAAAGCTGTGGCTCAAGGTTTCCTTCCGCGGATGTTTCTGTGTTTCAGCTGGGTTCGGGTCTTCGAAAAGGGCCTGTTATTCAAATGGGATCTTTGAAATTCCGAGCTACCGGAGATGCGGGTGTAAATGTTCTCGATAACGAGGATCGCAACATCAGTTACAATATGGAATGGGACTTGGATGCCGATCACATGACTTCATCAATGTTTAGCCCAGGCCCAGAATCTCTCGCGGCCGAACGAGCACAAGAGCTCAAGTTACAACTTTTAAACCAAGCAGCGGCGATTTATGTCAGATCTTGCATTGGCAAAATTACAGCTGATGGCCCGCCCAAGCTCCCTGGCCATTTCCCGCATCTTTTTAATTGGATGAACCGGTTCAATCAATCAGCGGAATCAAGATCAATGCTACAGGGCGTCTCGGACTTTGATGAGGAATCTATCCTCGAAAGTGCCCACAATCAGGGGGTGGAGGGCGAGCTAGCCCACCGACTGGGCCCCAAAATGGAAGCTATTCTAACAGGAAAAGTCGACCCACTTTCCCTGATGATTGAGGATAACTTGCTGTTTCGCGTTTATTCGGATGATTCTAGCGCTCGGATCTATGCTCATGTCATCAGATATATGAAGAAGCTTGCTTTCAAAAATCCAACCATCAGAGTACTTGAACTGGGTGGTGGTACCGGTGCGACAACAGCTCCTTTGTTGGAAGCTCTCAGTTCAGACGGTGTTTTGCCTTTCGAGAAATATGTCTTCACTGACGTTTCGTCTGGCTTCTTTGAGCGTACGAGAGAACGTCTAAAGAAGTGGGATAGTTTCATGGAATACAGGAAGCTGGATATGAACAGTAGCTTCTTAGAGCAGGGCTTTGAGAACGAGACCTACGATCTTATTATTGGAGCGAATTGTATCCATATTGCATCTTCCATGGATGGTGTGGTGTCCAACATCAGACATCTTCTGAAGCCCGGTGGAAAAATTGTTATGATTGAAACTACTCGTGTAGTGCCATTCTATACTGCGTTCATGGGCGTATTTGATGGATGGTGGGCAGGTAAGGAATCCCCTCTTCAACTCTTTGGCCTTTTGAACTAATCAACTATCACAGGCGTGGATGACGGTCGAATCGACGGACCAACTTTAACAGTTGATGAGTGGCACACTACACTACTACGTAACAATTTCAATGGTGCGGAAATAGTTGCTACGGATTTTGGAGGAACAGCACAACGTTCGGCCATGATCGTGTCCACCGCAACCGAACCAAAGAAAGATGTTGTAGAAAAATCCAACGGTCGCCTAGAAATAATTCTCCCCCCTAGTTGGACAAGTCAGCCACCAGAGCTTGCTCTACGTTTAAGCTCAAAACTCCGTCATCAGCGATTTGATACAAGCATAGAGAGCCTCACGGCTACCCAATTTCAGGGAGACACAACATATATCATTCTCGACAATGGATCCGATCCGATTTTAACTACGGATGATCCATCAGTCTTCAATTGTATCAGAAGTCTCCTGTCAAATGCCACACGTGTGCTTTGGGTCAGTTATCAGGACAACTCTTCGGCGAATTTGAACCCAGAGAAAGGCATGATTGCTGGACTTGCTCGCGTTTGTCGAGCTGAGAATCCATTTCTCCATCTTATTACTATCAACGTTCACGACACTATGATTGGAGATCTGGAACACCTCGTCCAAACTATCGGCAGAGTCGTTGAAGATGGATTAAGTGATATGTCTAGCTCACCAATGAAAGAGCTCGAGTATATGTACAGGAACCAAGAGATATCAATACCACGACTCATACCAAACAACAAACTCAACGATCGTATACAGCAAGCTGCTGGAAAATCCAAATTGCAGTCACAACCATTTTACCAACCCAATCGACCACTCAAGCTTCACGTAAACAAACCCGGATTTTTGGATAGCCTCTCGTTTGTTGATGATGGGACACTCGCAGATCCTTTACCTCCTTCTCATATTGAAGTGCGTGTAGAAGCATGCGGAATCAATTTCAAAGACGTCCTTATTGCACTCGGCCAAGTCACTGAGGACATACCAATGGCTGGAGAGTTCTCTGGGATTATCACAGACGTTGGATCACAGCATCAAAACTCATTTCAAGTTGGTGACCGTGTGTGTGGGTTTGGAGGGTCATCGTACACCAGCATTATTAGACTCGACGCCCGCAGAGCAACTCGCATTCCTCCATCAATGACATATGAAGTAGCGGCATCTATACCTGTTGTATTTACAACTGCTTACCATGCACTTGTTGATATTGCAAACCTTCGATGTAGACAAACTGTGTTGATTCAATCTGCTACTGGTGGTGTCGGTCAAGCAGCGCTACGCATCGCACAAAACATCGGAGCAGAGGTCTTTGCTACGGTTGGAAGCGCAGCAAAACGCCAATTACTCGTTGAGAAGTTTGGGATCCCTGAAGATCACATTTTCTCCAGCAAATTACTCACTTTCAAAGAGGGTATTTACCGTATGACTAGTGGCAAAGGAGTTGATGTGGTTCTAAATTCTCTCTCAGGGGAGGCACTTCGTGATTCCTGGGACTGCATTGCACGATTCGGCTTCTTCATCGAACTTGGGAAAGCCGATTCTCTTTCAAAATTGGGTTTGAGCACGAAGCCTTTCGAAAGAAATGTCACATTCTCTTCCGCCAATTTGCAATTGATTTGCGATTACAACCCCGGAAAAGCTGCAAGTCTTCTCCAGAAGGTTGTGAACTTATTCGGCGCCGGCTTTTTCGTTCCCATCGAACCCATTACTACAATGCCCATCACGGATATCGGTGAAGCCTTCAGGCTCGTGCAGGCTCGAGAACACACCGGCAAAATCGTCTTGAAAATCGACTCGGAGACTTCGGTAATGGCGCCAGCAGTAACGACCGATAATTTAATCGTTTCCAATCAAGGAACTTATTTGATCGCAGGGGGCCTTGGTGACCTTGGTCTGGAAATCGCTCTTATGCTTGCCAAACATGGAGCAAGGCATATTGCTATAATTTCTCGGAGAAATTTACAACCCTCGGAACTAGCGGCACTTGAGAAACGTTTCCAATGTCTGGGCGCAAAGGTTCTTGTTTTGAAATGCGACATTACTGACCTTTCGAGTTTGAAAAGGTTGATTTCATCACTGGAGGGCAGCAATATGCCTCCAATCAAGGGTGTGGTTCAAGCATCAAACGTTCTCCAGGTAAGTCTGTCCCAATGTTTTGGCATTACACCACTAATACATGACAGGATCGGGTGTTGACAAAAATGGAACTTGAGGATTTCAAGGTATCGACAGGTCCCAAATGCACTGGAACTGCGAACCTAGTTGAAGCACTCGGGGATCAACCACTGGAGTTCTTTCTCATGCTTGCATCAATCTCCAGCGTTGTAGGAACTATAGCCCAGGGGAACTATGCCGCCGGGAACAACTATATGGATACACTCGCATACAATAACAAGGTTACCGGGACGTCGCCTACTCATTTTGTTGCAGTGGACTTTGGGCCCCTCGACGATGCTGGTGTCATTGCAAACTCTCAACGTACCAAAGATGGCCTAGTCCGGCAGGGGTATATCTTACTCAAGGTCAAAGAACTGCTAGCCTTGATCAGCTATGCTATCAGTCATTCAGCAAGAGTGGAAAAGAGCAACCAGTTCATCCTTGGGGTTGACTACAAATCAATCCTTGACTCCGATAACAAATATACTTTGAAAAATCCGATGTTTGCACACCTTTCCCGGCAGCAAAAGGTTGGACAACGTGTAGAGAAGGATGGAACCCAAATTCAAAGTATTGAAAGTCTCATTTCTTCTACAGATGATATTGCCAAAATTATGCTCCTAATATCCGAAGAAATTGCGAGAAAGATTTCAAAGCTTGTAGCGATGGATTCCGAAGAAATTGACGTCGAACGCAGCATGGCCGAGTTTGGACTAGACTCGTTGGTTAGCATCGAATTGAAAAACTGGATTACGCAAACCTTCAAAGCTAAGCTCCAGGCTTCTGAGATATCAGATGCAGCTAACATAGTGGCGCTGGCTGGTCTGGTAGCTTCCCGATCAACCATCATCTCCAAGATAGAAGATCCCGGCAACGAAAAGGAAAAGCAGAATGGACAACCTGATCTCAATGTCATAAAGCACAAAAAGGAAGCTATCATTTTGCCAAAACAACCATTGCCAGATCTGGATAATTCTCTGGACCAATTCTTGGACCGTCTCCGCCCGATACTAACTCCCAAGGAATACACGAAGTACGAAGGCTATGTCAACGAATTCCGAAAGCCACTAGGATTTGGTCGAAAACTGCAAGCTCGGCTTTCGCAATTATTCCATGACCCTCAAGTGGAAAACTGGCTAGGCGAGTTCTATACAACCAACATGTTCCTAAAGAGTCGTGGGGCATTAGTGCCTTGGTCGAACTACTTTGCAACGCACTTTGTAAGCCCGGTTCAACACACGTCAGCGGAGAGAGCAGCTATCATTTCTACCTCCGCGTTTCAATTCAAACAAGATCTAGAAGCGGGGAAATTAGCTCAACAGTTTTTCAACGACCAACCCACCAGCTCATCGGCTTACAAATGGTTCTTCAATGCTACACGTGAGCCCGGAGAACAAATTGATGCTATGAGGAAGTACCCAGGGAATGACTATTTGATTGCATTCCGTCGAGGTCATGCATACAAAATTCCCCTCATAAATGGGAATGAATCTATCTCGTATGTCGCTCTTCGGGATACCTTTCAATGCATTCTAGATGCGGAAGAAAAGCCCGAAGCATGGGTTGGAGTCCTGACACAAGACTTACGACATAATTGGGCAAATGTAAGTCTCTTAGTATCGGGTGTTTGCCATGTCAAGTAGGACTAACTCTGTATAGAATCGAACTATACTCCAAGATATAAGCGCATCAAACAGAGCATGGATCCATGATATTGAAGCTTCTGCTTTCATAATATACTTGGATGAAGCGAAGCCTCAAAATGCGTCTGAGCGTGGCCCGCATTTTCTCCACGCGAATGGTCGCAACAGATGGAGTGATAAAACGATACAATTCTCTATCTGCGATAATGGAATCTCAGCCAGTATCGGAGACCATACCAAACTTGATGGAGTTCCGTTTATGAGACTGCATACTTGGATTTCTAACGCGATCGTGAACCTGGATCCAAAGGATATTGCCCCCGAAAGATCCTCGTCGGCAATTAGCTTTTCTGAATACACATTCAAGACAACCCCGAAGCTTGAGGATCACATCAGGGACATCCGAAAACAAATGGACAAAGACACATCTCGCTTCGAATATCAGATTTTCGAAATTCCCACCATTAACCGCGATCTCTTCCGTCAACATAAATGTCCACCTAATTCTGGGGCTCAGCTGGCACTGCAGCTCGCCGCTCGTCGGTACTGGGGTTACAATCCTCTCACCTGCGAACCTGTCGCGCACAACCATTTCCACCATGGTAGAATCGATATCAATAACACCCCTCTCCCATCGACTGCGGATTTCTGCACCGCAGCTGCCGAGACGAAAACTCCCACCAAAGAAATACGAAAATTATTCTTTGATGCTGCACGTGAACATAGTGCTAGTGTTATGACTGTAGCACGGGGTCACGGCTTCGATAGACATTTGCTCGCTCTCAAATGGGCGGTTAAAGAAGATGAAATGGTGCCCGCTCTGCTTACGGATCCGATATATAGGAGTAAAAGGGCTGTGCCGCAGCTTATGACGAATTGTATGGCTACTGGGGGAGCGGAGGGTGGTGATATACTTAATCGTGAGGATATGTTCTCTATCAATTTTGAGGTTATGGATGATTGGTACGTTCATTTTTACTCTCCCCTTCTCTTTTTTCTTCTAGGGGAACTTTTACTGATCTTGTGTGAAATAGTACTAAGGTTTCTGTGTGGGGAAATGTCGGGAATGTTGATAGGTTTGGAGAAATTTTGGAGCAGAGTGCTAGGGATATTAAGGCTATTGTTGAGATTTAGTATTTTATTATTTTGCGGTAATAGTAATCATCCACTAATTCTACTTTTGTTAATTGCAGCTGTGCATATGTCCGTATCATCAAAAGATGGTAGGTTGCTTGTTTCTGGTAGTCTGTAGTTTTTAAATTGGGTGCGTTTTTGTGAAGCGGCTAAGCTGCGAGTGGGCTTGAGTAACCCGCAAGTAACTTTCGAGTTAAACTGAATTCTACTCGAGTAATTCTGGGACAGTTCAAACTCGGGATTTTAGGGCTTCTATTAAGAGGTATTTCGGCGTTCCTCAGCACCATCATCACGAATAATACCCCCTAATAGGATGACGGCTGGGTCTTTGCTTTCATATTACACTGCTCCAAAATAGAATATATGCGGAGAATTGTTTGAAAATTGGGGGGCAACGGGGGTCACATTACACCATTCGCATTCTACTCACGTATCAAGTGGCGAGGGCGGCTTCAAGGTCTAGTTGAAATTGAAATTAGTACTATGCGCTTTTTCTCAGTTTCACGTGATTTAATTATGACAACCTTCATCGCCCTAGTGTCGGTCCACGGGGACGCTACGCAGGCGGTGGGCAGTACTAGTAATAGTGTCAGTAAAGGCTTTTTATTTTAACTTCATTTAGCAAATACTTTGGGGCAATTGAACCTGATTGTTCTAAAACATCATTATCTTAACTTGTTGGGTGTTTAGAACAATTACTTTGATATTACCCTAAAAGGCTGGGACAACGAGCTTCGTAGGCAGGTACGACTCAAAGCTTTCGCAACCCGAGTTCGAAAATGCGTCACTCTACCACAAGAGAACTTCTAGGTGCCACATACCAAGAAACAATCGACACACCTTTATCCTCAGCACCACGACCACTCCAATCAAATGAATACGACGAAGACAGAGTCCGAGAATCTCTCCGATTCGCCGATGAAACGATCAGAAATCCCACCCGAACCCTCGCGCCGATAGGGATACAAGCCGTCCGACTGTACAAGGAGACATGCGCAAGATACCTCTCTCTCGGAGAACCTGATGCCAAGAAGGAATACATTGCGGCCATGATTGTTATGGAAAAAGCATTTAGCTTCCACCTCTTTCTCCAAAACACAAACATACAACAAGACGATAAATTATTACAGGATGAGTTAGTTCGGTTATATCGATCGCAGTTCTACGCGAGATATGGGGAGTACTTATTGGATTTTTGTGGAGAACTAGGGATGGAGGCTGAGATGCAAAAGTTTACAGGCTGGGACAAGGTGCAAAAGTCTTATTGGATAGAAATAGGGGGAAAGATTGATTCTGAAAAGGACAGCTGGTTTGCTTATAAAACGGGGAATATGGACGCTTACAAGAAGTGTCCCATTCATAAAACGTTGTTTCATACATCCATGAAAATCGGCTTGGACTTCAAAGGTACTCTTGAGGCTATTATGCACTACGCGAGGAGGAATGAGCCACTTCACGGGAATTTATTCCAAATGCTCAGAGGAGGTTATTACGACAAACGGAAAACCTTATATGCCGATCTCTGCGACATACCTAAAATCACCGATCTCTGTGAAGACAACTGCGGCTCCCTTCTTCGACTTACATTAGAGACCCTTATCAATGAGTGGCATAACATCGACAGTATGGATGAGGACAATATTCAAGCGTGGATTCCCAAATCCTCCCTTGTTAAGCTACGTAAAGGCCTTGGAAAAGTTGGGAGCGAGAACAAAAATACGGAACTGAGTAAGAAAGTCACAAATCACATGGTCCAGGCTATGAAAGAAACCCTAAGAGAGAGAAAAATGGAAAAGGAGATGGAACAGGAGATGGAAGAATTGGTCTTAGTTGGGGGTCCTATGACTCAGCAAGATGGAAACAGAGGGTCCCAAAGCCAACTGGGAAGAGAGCTCGAGGAACTTATCTTAGCTAAGGGTCTTATGACTATACAAGATGGAAAATTAGTGCCCCAAAGTCAACTAGGAAAAGAGATAGAACTTGCAAAAAGAATGGAAAGGAGTTGGGGGGCTCTTATGAAAATCGGATGTGGGCTTAGAAAAAGGAAGGACGAAGGTTTGGAGGATTTTCAAGTGGTAACTGGGGCCCCGGAGCTCATTGTTGACCCAGTATAATTTAATACTATCTCAAATACTTTCGAACAATAAAACTTCATTTTACCAACTATATGTCTAAATATCTTGAGTAATTACTTTGAATTTCCCTAGATATGTGGAACAATGAGCTAGGTAGGCAAATACGAACCTGGTATTAACTACGACTTTTCCTAACTATGGATGATGTGGAATGGGGGCGGTACGGCAAAGAGAACTTAAATGAAAGATCCCATTTGGTTTGATATTTTTTTAGCTCTTGGTTTCATCAACTCTTCTCTTATGGACTTTACACGATTTCTCCCCTGATCACTCGATATTCAGGTGATTCAAGGTTGATTGTTGAACTTTAGAACGCCTTACGGAGGTAGTAGAAATGGTAAATAGGAGGTAGTTCGAGGTGGTGTTTTTCTTGATTTTGTGTCTAGGGTTATTTAGTCTTCGCTAAATTACAATTTGAGAGACTCTCCCTAAAAAGAAACTTAAAATACGAACCTTTGATAGGAAAAGTGGATTACAATGTTATTTGAGCCTGTTGTCAAAGAACACATAATAATTTTAGAAAAGAATGCTTGGATAGTAGATATATATCATATCCTCACATGTGTGTAACGAACAGATGCTTTTGTTACTAGATATCCAGAAGTTAGAAGAGCTTTGTGAGTGAGCTCAGGCGGTCCCGCAAGTGCTGTGTAGTAAGGATGTAAAGCTGCGACCGGTGCGTGATGGAACAATTTTTTCCACCACTCACCGTTTTGGGCTCACGTTGGTGATCATTTGCTGAAGACGTTAGCACCATCTTCGGCCTGGTATTCAAATCCAGTCGTGTCTTTAAAACGCTTCCTCCACCATAGTTGGAAGAAGCTTCTCGCTGGAATACAAAGCACCACTCCGGCAATACTTCCCTTATACTAACCAGCCGCAACTTCACTTGTATTGGCAGGCGGGTAAGTCTTAGACCATTAATTACGCTTTTGTATATACATACCTTTCTGATAAATATAACCAGGCTCACAAAAGCCGTAGTAAATAACTTTCGAGGATTTTATTAACTCAACCAGTTCCAAAGTATTAACCTAGATGTTTTGGAACAATTGAGGTCGTTTGTTCCAAAAGTATCTAGGTTAACATTTCAAATTGTTTTAAATGGCCGGGTTAATAAAATTCCCCTAAAAGGTTAGTACAACGAGAGGAAGGTATATATGTTTTTTGCCGCTTACCTTGTTTACAGTTATTCGATTGGATCAAGCATCTTAGAGGTTACAACAGTCCACTTGACATTACAAAACTATCTTCTCTTGTAACTTTGGGTCGGGGGCGCAAAAATGTCCACCTCCTAAGCCATCTGGTCATAGAGACCCGCTTAGCTACATTATCTTCAAACTAATAAGGTAACAGTGTACGCGTTGAAGGACATTAGAATAGCAAAGTTACTCTGCGTATACTACTAGACTTTCAAGTGTTTTTAATAAAGGTCTGCGATAATATAAAACCTCTAGAATAGTTTTTCCTATATACTCTAGGAAAGTATAGTTCAGTGTAGTCGATAGTCTTTGGAATATTATACTACTACGATATATTATCAGAAACCTACTTTAATACACACTTTTTATACTATTTAAATGCTATAATATCTAATAATATTAGCCTTTATATTATTTATATTTCAATCGATACTATAATAATATTACGATACTACTAAGTATACTAAGAACTTTGAATTATTACTTAATTTAAGTAATTCTTTTTTATAAAAATAGAGTATCTAAAATATAAAGAAGTAAAAGTAGTCTTATAATACTCCGAGTGTTATAAGTTATTATAGGTTAAGAAGAAATACTTAAGTAGAAACTGCTTTATATACTATGCTTAATTAGTATACTTTAAGTAGGGTTTTAGATAAATAAGTTAGTAAATAGTCTACTATATAATATCGTACTATTACTATAGTATTATAGCGAGAACTAATACGTACTATTAGAATATTATAATAATATATAATTCGAAAATACTACAGTATTTTATTACAATAATACTATCGACTACACTAGTATAGTTTAAGTTCTGAAGAGGCTCGTCGTTGCTCGGCCGCCCCACTCGGTAGAACCTCGGCCCACAATGATCCATATAACCCCCCCAAAAGTTATATACCACAAATAAGATAAGTTGTCACCTTCGGGTATAAAGGATGACACTGGGGAGGCGCCAGGCGTGGCGTTCTTTACGAAGCTGTATTCTGTGTGGATCGAGGTACGACAAAGGATTAAGCCAAAAACATCGGTCGGGGCTAACCTTTTGCTCTTTTTTGTATGTTTATTCTTTTGTATTAAATTTTTTGAATTAACCTAGTTTTCAAATAAACCACGTGACCCGCCTGCTTTTCTCGAAAACGGGTAGTGTAGAATATTGGTTTGTGACTCTTCACCCAGCTTTGTAATGGCGCAGCAAATTAGTAGGGGATTACCGAGTAGATTAACAACGCCAAACTTTGCAAAAGGTTGCTATAAAATTCAAGGAAGCGATATACGAGGAGGAAGCAAAAGCGAAAACGCTAACTGACGGGCTAAGGGTTCATAAACATTCAATTGGAAGTGAGAACTATATTTCCTCGATTTGAAACCTCGAAAAAGAGCGAACTTCCTCTCGCTTTTCTAGTACCTTTCATCCAGCTCCTCAGCTATGCTAGACACTCTAACTTAAATTATAGAAGAAACATTCCAACATTTAACCTTTATTTTGACTAGCTAAACAAAAACCGAAAACAATAAACTTGCTGCTATCGCACGAATCAAGCATCTCCCTCGCAGTCGGACTCGCAAACCTTGTTTGTGTTTGTAGTGATTGGTAAGAAACCCGGGCTTTGCTATAAGAATAGTGGCTAACATAGTAGATACAACAACACCAGCCCTAGTGCTATTTAAGTATTATAGTTATCACCTAATTAAGCCCTAAAATATACTCCTTCTATCTCTTGAAAGAAATTGTATCAACTGCCTTCGTAGCTGTAATATGCTATTAGGAAAACCACAGGTGTTCTCGGAGTAAAGCAGTATAGTCGATAGTATTTAGAATATTATACTACTACGATATCTTGTTAGAAACCCACTTTAATACGTACTATTTATACTATTTAAATGCTACGATATCTAATAATATTATCCTTTATATTATTGGTATTTTAATCGATATTATGATAATATCGTAGTATTACTAAGCTATAATATTTAAGCTTTTTACCCTAGATTTTACTCTACTTCTTTTTAGCCTTTTATTTTAGCTTTATATAGTATAACGTATAATACAAAAAATATACAGCTGAATAGCTAGAATTATAGATCTATTTAAATAGAGTATTTTAAAAAAAGAATTATATAAATAGCTCTTAAATTAACCTAAATATTATAAGGTTAAAAGGGTAGCCTATGCGAGATAAAAACACTAAGTACTAATTCGACGACAATAACGTTAGATTACTAGCTAGAATATAATAAACTAGTGTATTGAATTCTACTAAGTTTTACTCTTTAATTATAGGTAAATATTAACTAAATCGATGAATAAAAATTATTTTAGTCTAATAAGTAAGTAATAAAAGAGTATATAGAAAAAGTGTAAATAGCCTTATTTTGAGAAAAAGTGGGTTTTAGTGCTTACGAGTTATTAAAAGATATACTATATAATATCACGATATTACGATCGTATTATAGCGTATTTGGATACGTACTACTAGGATATTATAATAATATATTAATCTAAAATACTATAGTATTTTATCACGATAATACTATCGACTACACTAGAGCAAAGCCCGGGTTTCTTACTTCAATTTATATATTTAAGATAACTAGATAATTGATTAAACAGTAATTAACATAAATTCTATCTTTTTAATTATTAAAGACAGAAATGCCACCTAATTAATTTATTTCTGACCGAAATGCCTCTTATACTATTTATTTATTTAGTAGTGATTTTAGTACTAAAATAATAAATTAGGAATAGTAGCATTTCTATTAGGAATATAAAGGTAGTATTTATATTAGTCTAAGGCGTAGAGCGTTAGTTTTTTATAGTATATTATATGTACTTTAAGAGTATTAATACACTTGTTTTAGTATTGTTTTTAGAAACGTCTTTGCTTTGAGAAGGTCTTTAATTCTATATATACTTAGTTATTATTCACTATTTTTAGGCGGGGATTCACCTAAAAACAGTAAATAGTAACTAATAGATATACTACTATTTTACTAATATAAATACTACTATTTTATTTCTAATAGAAATGCTATCTATTTCAGATATAAATGCTACTATCTTACTTATATTAAATAAATGACGAATATACTAAAATACGTACTAGGAGCGTATAAAATAAATAAATAGTATAAGAGTAGCATTTCTATTAGAAATAAATTAATTAGGTGGTATTTCTGTCTTTAATAATTAAAAAGGTAGTATTTATGTTATTTACCGTTAATTAACATTAAAAAAAGTATTATAATAATAACAAGTAAGATCAGTCGGCACATAGCTTCAGCTTCTATAGCTTGACTAATCTCTTTTATAGACAGGCGGGTTTCTCGAGTGCTAGAGAGTTTTGTTAAGGGAAATCAAACATGAGAGCGAGGAATCGTGGAGCTGCAACGTTGTCTATGTAATGTTAGCTCGGAGCGCCAAAGTCCTCTTACATTGCTTGTATGGTTTTCCCGATGTAATTTTACTCGCTCAAAGCGCCACTGTCAGTCTCGCTACGTTAAAAAAAACAATACCGTAATAATGACCCTAGAGCCTCAAAATCAGGGACGGTCGTTGGGTAGATAAAGCGATTTAATCAAAGTCACCTCCAAGGGTATATTGCCCGACGCGAAGTTAAGAAAGTGAATATAAAACCTTGGGACTCCGTGTACCTGTGTAGCTGAACTATCGCTTATATGGTATTTGTTTGCAAGTTTGTTATGTCCCCACAATTTTAAAGATGAAATTCAAGGAAGCAAGAGAAAATAACGACCGAGAGAGCAATCTTGGCGAGCAGCCAATAAAACAAGATAGGCAAGCGCATCTTTCCAATCTGCCGAGTTTCGAAAATACACATCTCCCGTTGATACCGACAGACTTAAACTAGCACATTGAGTGACTACAAACACTACAAAGGGGCTGATGTTGGGATGTAAACTTACCTACCTGGTACTTTGCTTTATTTGAGCCTCAAAATAATGAATATTGATCGCGTTTTTTTCATAGGGGAGTTCAGCATTCGACCTCATAAGGGCTTCCGCCATAAATGCGGCATGAATATCGAATTCGACGAAACGGTAGAATAAGAAAGTTGAAAATAATTGAGCCTCACGTCTCAATTCAACTGAGCCACCCCACCAATATTGGATCACCAGTCACAGCCACGAAAGCCACAGCGCCAATGGCCCGTCTCTCACAACCACTTTGATTGGCTTAGAAGACTTTACTGGCTTGATAAAAGTGGGCCCATGGAAGCCTAACATTCAATGCTTTCAGGAGGTGCTTTCAGGTGTTCAGGTGAGCAGGCAATACCAGAATAGGGGTTGCCGTACGGTACGGCGGCTCCGCGACTTTTAGCAGCTCGTTTCAAGTAACTCCAATATGAGAGAGAGTTTCTGAGCTTCCGCATTTCCAAAGGGCGCCTTTTGGAAACGATAAGTAAACTGGGAGTCTGAAACTGATCCTCAGCCCCTCGTAATGAGGCTGTTGAATTACAATATAAAGACACCTCCATACTCCATAACTGACTCGAAGGCCAAATACTACAAGCACACACAAATACCACAATAACTGCAAACCAACACACCAGTACCTCTCTCGAAATCACATCAACATTTTGCAACCCTAAAATCTTGCGCAAACCAAGTACAACCACCACAACAACTGTGAAAAGTTCCACTCTCTGATAACATCCCCGCAACCGATATTTTCAACCAAGATACGCAAACAAAATGCAACTCTCCTCCGAAACCATTGTCTCTCTCTCAATCGGTATCCCAAGCGTCCTGATAGCAATAATCGCAATGTGGATTGCCTTCGCAGGCGTCGCACTAGCAACAATCGGCGCTTGCATAAGTGCATATCGAGCCTTTAGAAGGAGACAACTACGAAGAAATCATACATCTAGTGCGTAATAAACCCTCAAAATAATTCGCCGGACTTTTTCTAACTTCCCAAACTAGGTACGAGTGGTACGAGTCCTCTCATATCCCGGAAAAGCATCGATTTAGAGCACCAATCCAGTATGCCACATGAGCCCCCGCGAGTTCATCTCTCGAGATCGAGGATATGAGTGAGATAAGCGAGAAATGGAGCGGGACTTTTCGGCGAGTAATGTATTGATTTTGTAACAAAGATTCGGCGAACTGAGTTTGGTATTGGATTTTAAGCTGCTAAGGACAGCGTGCTAGAGGCCACTGCAACTGGGAGAACGTAATTTTGCTTTAGGGTCTAAGATATGTTAGCATTGCAATAACAAGGAGGCGTGGAAGACGGGAAAAACAAGTGCCTTTAGACTGCCATAGATTGGCCTGCCGAATTCAGCAAAGATATTTAACTTAAACTACAAGACAGGTTAGCTTACTGGAAACCTAGATCTTATGGAAATACAAAAAGACAAAAATTGAAACCAATAGGAGCACGGGAACCAAGCAACATTTTTTGTAGCCAGCAGCCAGAAACTGAGAGGTCGGCTGTTTGGAAATGCACTCGAACAATAGAAAGTTCCAGTATGCGCTGAGGGGTCGGAACATCAAAAGTGTGCGACGTCTGATCCAGTTATCAAATGCTACAAGGCGGCATCTAAAATAAAAGTTCTACAATATAACCCCACCCATAAGAAGTACTTATCGAATCAGACTAGCCGAAGTGCCTCACGAAAATTAGCTGATGATAGTTGTGGGAATGTATGGAATTTCCAGCGATTCGCTCGTAACCCCCCACAATCGCCATCCTTTCCAAGAAGAAAAAGCGTACTTTTAATATTTTTCTCAGACCACCAACTTTCAAATTAGAAATGTCGTTGCCTGCAGTACCCAACAAGCAGGCCACCAAGTAGGTAGCGGCCAAGCATGAGGAGCTTACGTTCCTCCCCAGGACGATGAGGGTGGAGTCTCCACAGATTGCCAAGTAGGTACGGACTGGTGACTGAACCATCAGCTTACCCCAATCAACTCCTCCACCGCAAAAATAAGCTCATCGCCCAACTCTCATCCTTCGTAAGACGTGAACAAGTCCCGGAGGCAACCAGATGAAACATACGCAGATGAAATGGTTTAGGTCAGGATAGAGTAGGTACCGTAAGCGTCCTACTAGCGAGACTCAGCACTATATTCGGGTATCAAGCCTTGAAGCGTGGAGAGAAACACACTGGTATAAAGAACCATCACATCACAAGTAAGAGGGTCGACTTCCACCTCATCCTAGCTCTTACTAACTCAAACAAGGTACGCGAGCTCCACTCTTACAAGATATCGAGTACTCCGCCGGCCTGCCATCAGTGCCACCGAAAGTATCTCCTCCGCGCGCAAGAACAGGAAATTTGCGCAACTTGCAGCACCCAAGAAAAGACAGCAATGAAAGACTACAACACATATGCATGCAAGACTACGAAACCCCCAAACAAGAATTGCCCTTTGACATGCAAAGAGGGATTCTTGAAGCAAGAGTGAGCATATGCATGCATGTATCAAAGCTGACTTCCATTCAATCGGCTCAAGCCGAAAGGAATCCCTGTTTTCTGGTATGCAGTGTTGAAGGCTGCAGTACACTTTGCAGAACCTGTTATGTGATCAACAAGCAAAACAGAGGTATAGAAGGCGCCTCTCAGAAAAGCTGGGGAGAACATTTTCCTTCCCAAGGGAAACAAACCACCACTCCTCTCCATCGGAGAGCTACAGTATCCCTCGGACCTGACATCAAATTCAGAACCGATACTCTTCTCCTCTCACAACCAACCTCGAAAAAATGGCAACCTTCTACCCAGCCTACCACGACACAATCGACGAACTCTCCGCAGACCACACAGCCACCCTAGAACCTGCAACCCAAACAGAAAATTACTCCTCGCCTTTCCCTGAAGAACCCCTCTCCAGCTCGGAACTCTCAGAGGATTCACAAACCATCTCCACGGCCACGCAAAGATACCCCCACAGCCATCAGGAAGGAATGCGTGGTTTCCAAAATCCGTATTTCAATTCCCGGGTTCTCGGTGGTGGAGTCCGGAAGCGCGGAAAACAGCCATCATCGGTTCAACCGTCGACATCACTCTCTTCCTCCCACGACTGCAAGTATGACAGACGGGTGATATTTCGGTTGATCAAGAAGTTGAGGAGAGATGTTAAAGGGTTGAAGGAGAGCGCGAGGAGTATGAGAAGCGCAGGGGTTTGGAAAACGGCATCGGAGGTCAAGATGATGAGGGGTTTGGTGAAGAAGGTGAAGAGGAGAGGGGTGGAGTTGACGGAGGAGTTGGCGGATAGGGAATTTGAGAAGATTCAGTTGCAGAGGATGGTTTTTAGGTTGAGGCAGGAGAAGAGAGAGTTGGAGGAGCGGTTGAACGGTTCGCGAGAATCGGGTAAGGCGTTTATGAGGAGGGGCTGAAGGCTGAATGAGGAGGGGCTGAATGGGTTTTGGGGGTGGATGTGTGATGGAGGATATGATGGATGGATTGAAGAGTTGCGGTTTTGGGGAGCGTGTTGGGATCACCAGTGGAGATCAGCAGTGATCGCTCAGAAGTCCCAGGAAGTTTTTTGTTTCGTGAAGGGTATTGTATTCTTGGTATTGTGTTGAGCGCCAACATTCAGTTAACGCTGGCTGTAACATAGCTTTCAATCCCAATCATCACCATCATCCTCGTCTTCTTGCGCCTTGATGACCCTTCTGTCGTCCTTGGTGGCCTTTGCTCTCTGTATCACACCAGACGCCAGAAATCTAGCCTCCAAGTCTTGCGTAGTAAAGGTATCCTGGGTATATCCAATGCCCTCAAACCCAACAATGCGATCCACACTCTTGCCGCCTATGAAAGCCAGAACGCATGGGAGGACCTGGATCTTGAGTTTTGTAACCAGAAACGGGGCATTCTCCACCTTCATCTTCAAGAACCGGGTATCGAAATGCTTTGGAGCCAGAGTCTGCCGACCATCAGCGCTTGCTCATGATCTCCTTTCATGCTTGTCTTGTGCTTGTGCTTGGAGGAGCTGGAGGGGAAAAGTTTCACACCTCTAGGTGGCCGTCCATGACCCCGCACCGGGCAAAATCGTCTTTGGAGAAGTGTACGATGGCATATTTGACTTCGGTTGTTAGATCCATGAGAGCCTTTTCCTCTTTGATTTCGGTGTAGTTTCCAAAGCCTTGGTTCTTTTGAGATTTCGCGCGTGAGAATTCGGCGTGCAGCTGCTGGATTCGTTGTTCCCGGAAGGCATCCATGGCAGGGGAGTCTTCGAGGGAGGCGATGAGGGCATCCTCGTCATCAGAGTCGACGGCCTTGCGGTCGAGGACGGATGCGACTTGGGAATCGAGTTTGGCCATTTTGATAATATTTTGGAAGCGATTTGGAGATCGCGGTCGCGTTTGAAGTTGGAGGCTATCGTGAGGAAGCTCGCGATAAAATGTCGGCCGATGGGAAGGGCAAAGGAAAATCAATACCTCAGGTATGCGGAATTGGCAAACCGCAGAGAGATAATTGGAAATGCACCTACCGTTCTCGGAGGAGATACGAGATTGTAGAAGTTGTCGTTGATGCTCCGTAAATAAAAATTAAATCCCCAGTCTGGCCAGCGGTCTGAGCTTATCTGGCTGGGCTGGCTAAAATTAAATTGACGCTAAGAAAGTTGAGATCAAGGGGAAACACGAGAGGCCACGAACTTGGACTTCTCATCACAGACTTCATCCATCTTCACCAACGTCCCCCCCCCCCCCCCCGAATTATCCTTCGACGGGCCGAACAGATTCGAAGGCTGAACTTGATGCGCCGGCCATAACGACACGATCTTCTGCGCGACTTGATCATACCCCAAAGATACTCGCAAACGTCACCAACTTTCCCAACTTGCGCCCCTTACAAAGTCCCCTTTTTGGTGGCACCGAGTCTCCCACAACCGCGAAGACAACTGCAAAGATGGACGACAAGAAGAATGAAGATTACAACACCAAGATGCCAGATTATGACTCGGGGAGGTCGTCACCAAGAGATCCTTTCCTCGCGAAATCCCCGTCGCGGGCTGGCCCTCCTGCCATCTCCAGCATCACGAATAGTCCTCCCATCTCCATTTTGGCATACTGTTTAGCATCGATTTCCATGACGGTGACGAACAAATACTGTGTCTCGGGAGCAAACTGGAATCTGAACTTCTTCTACCTGGCAATCCAAGTACGCAAATCCGTCCCACGTCAGCCACGTCAGCTACTGTAAGGAAACTAATTGTAAACTTAGTCTCTTGTCTGTATCATCGCGATTATTATCTGCAAACAAGTTGGAATGATCACAAATTTGGCACCATTTGACACCAAGAAGGCCAAGACCTGTAAATAAAATCCTGTATCTGGGAAATTTCTAGTACTAACTAGCTACAGGGTTCCCTATCTCTCTCCTCCTAGTCGGAATGATCTACACCAGCACGAAAGCACTCCAATTTCTATCCGTTCCCGTATATACCATCTTCAAGAACTTGACCATCATAGTCATTGCATATGGAGAGGTCCTCTGGTTTGGTGGAAGTGTTACCGCCTCCGCCCTGTTCTCTTTCGGTCTCATGGTCCTCAGTTCCGTGGTCGCTGCCTGGGCTGACATCCAACATGCCCTTTATGGAGGAGCCGCCGAGAGCATCGAGGCTGCTGAAGCTCTCTCAACATTGAATGCCGGTTATATGTGGATGGGGATGAACGTTTTCTGTACCGCAGCATACGTTCTTTCTATGCGCAAGGTTATCAAGAAAATGAACTTTAAGGATTGGGACAGTACGTTATTTCCTCCGATGTCGAGTTTCTGGACAAGTACTAACATTGACTAGCCATGTTCTACAACAATCTCCTCACCATCCCTGTTTTGTTCCTCTGTTCCTTTATCTTTGAGAATTGGTCCTCGAAAAACGTTGCCTTGAATTTCCCAGAAGAGTCCCGCAACAAGTTGATTTCCGGATTCATCTACTCCGGTCTCGCCACCATCTTCATCTCATACTGTTCCGCTTGGTGTATTCGTGTCACCTCTTCGACCACCTACTCCATGGTGGGAGCACTTAACAAGCTCCCAATCGCCGTCAGCGGTCTTGTCTTCTTCGCAGCACCCGTTACTTTTGGAAGTGTGTCTGCCATCATCATTGGATTCGTTAGTGGTATTGTTTACGCCTGGGCCAAGGTCAGACAATCTCAGATGAACAAGATGTCTCTACCTACCTCGCAACCAGTCATGAGCGCCAGTTCTCAAAGCAACCGGGATGCTTCAAGCTCATAGAGAGCTCATTCGCATGCGTTTGGCCATTTCCACTTCCTTTTCTGGGCGTAGCGTTTATCCGGGACGGGATTCCATGTCCCCCTTATCAAGGATCTGATTCGAGCATACTCTCTATCGAGAAGAGGAATGAGAATTTGTATTTTGATTCAAAGGAATCAGGGGTGATCCTTTTTTGACTTATGTATTATAATCTTTCTTTTGTTTTTCGGGTTGTTTTGAGTTTTAGAAGGTGTGATGATGGTTCTATCATACGAACTAAACCGGGGTAGGATCGTTGCAGCTAGCTTTTTTTAAGAGGCATGCATGATATACCGATGAGGAAGGCGTCATTCTTGATTCATGACTGCATTGTAAGGATTATCAACCAAAATACGAATAATGGAACCCTAAGAATGTTTGTGTGATGATTTTTCCTAGTTCCGTGTGTATATTTTGTGACATGATTTAGTGGTTTTCTAAGACTCCGTTGGGTCATTCCTCCCCTCACTTCACTACTTATGCCTTTAGTTCAAGTACTAAGGGATAATCGGATTATTTGACTGGTGAAGTGATGTGTACTAAGTGAATCTTTTACTTTGGTGTAGACAACAAAAATATCAAGAACCGAGTGAAGGCTAATTTGGATTCAGATTTGGTTACACCCGGAATAAAGCCGGCGCATGACGTTGCCGGCGCGTTTCCCCGAACTACTTGGTGAATTTCGCGTTCGATATACAGAGCTAAACTTGACCCCTCGACCACATCTACTTTTCGTAGACTACCAACATCAGTCATTAAATGGCAATCAAATATCGACCTTGACATATATCAAAATGGCTACCATTGAGCCCCCCATAAGAGCAGAATCTTCGTACAATTCCCCTTCCAAATTGGGGCGCATAACCATTAACAAACATCGCAGACTCTCATTTACGCAAGGCTTCGTCCTCGGCCAATTGTCCATCGTAATCCTCCTGGGCGCCTTCATAAAATTCTTCATCTTCGGCGACCCCCCATCCCCAGATGTTACAGCCGCCGTGCGAGCGACGGAGAGACGGTCCTTGACACTGGCACATAAACGCTCCCTCCTCTCCTTGCGATCCACGAGGCATCCTCCGCAGCCATTAAATAAGAAGCGCTCGCAGGTCCTACGAAACCCCCCTCCACTCACTACGAATACTATACTGAGTAAGACGTATTATAACGTTGATTCGCACCAGCCGGAAAGCTTGGATTGGTTCAACGTCCTAGTCGCACAAACGATTGCACAGTTTCGGGCGGAGGCGCAACATGATGATCGGATTCTGACGAGTTTGACAAAGGCGTTGAATGGAGATAAGAGACCGGATTTTTTGAGTGAGATCAAGGTTACGGAGATTAGTTTGGGGGAGGACTTCCCTATATTCTCGAATTGTCGGGTTATTCCTGTGGATGAGGATGGATTGAGTTTAGGACCTGGGGTGAGGGGCGAGAGAGGGGAACAAGGACGGTTACAGGCTAGGATGGATGTTGATCTGAGTGATTTCATTACGTTGGCGCTAGAAACGAAGTTGCTGCTGAATTATCCGAAGCCGAGTATTGCGGTCCTACCCGTCGCATTAGCGGTCTCTGTGGTGCGATTCAGTGGGACTTTATCCATCTCTTTTATCCCAGGAAGCCCCATAACAGCAACCACCCTCGCATTCTCATTCCTAGACGACTACCGTCTCGACCTCTCCATCCGCTCCCTCGTCGGCTCACGCTCTCGTCTCCAAGACGTCCCGAAAATCGCCTCTCTCGTAGAAGCACGCCTACACACCTGGTTCGATGAACGCTGTGTCGAGCCGAGATTTCAACAGATTGAACTCCCTAGTTTATGGCCGAGGAAGAAAAATACTCGGGGCGAGGCACCGAGTGAACCGGCTAGTATAAGTAGAGCGAAGGGGAAGGAGATGGAGAGGGATTTGAGAGAGGAAGCGAGACGGGAGATTGAGGCTGAGGCGAGGGCGAAGAATGAGTTGGAGGCTATTGAGGAGGAGGGGTTGAGGTGGAGACGGAGGGCTAGGGGGGAGAGCTCGAGTTATGCTATGCCGGGGAGTATGCCGGGGTTGAATATGAATATGACTTGAGATATTTTGGGGTGCGTTGTGTCTTTATTTTTTAGGGTTGGTTTGTAAGGGTGAGGTACGTGACTTTTGTGAGTTTGTTTCTCTTTTTTTTCTGATTGATAATAAGACGTGGTTGGGATTTGAACGTCTTGGTCGTAATGGGCGACCTAGACTGGCCAGTTCCTGAGCGGTTTCTTATAAACATGTTAGATTGGACTTGGGGGTGCGGAAAAGGGAGAGGAAGAAGATCGAGATCGGGAATCCGGAACGAGCTTTGGGTAAGAGGTATGGGGTGCAGGAATTCGTGGACCGGACAATAGGTAAACACCCTTCTCTTCACTTTCCCTCTTCCAACTGAGAGCTGATAAAACAGTTCAATTCTCCCAAAAGGTTCGAATGCTTGAGGTATCCTACCTTGGTTGTTCCAGAGGTGTTGGGACAGTGGTAGAAGGGCAAGTGCCTCGAGAGTACAGTCACGAATTCCGGCAGCCCCTGGATAAGGCATGGTTTTGGGGGCAAAGTTTTCATGAAGAAGAGAAGTAGGTTTCCTCCCATAGCTGGTGTCGATTTGGAAAGAGATGCTAACATTGTGTGGAAACGGTATTTCCAGCTCTTCATTTTCGAGCGAGTGGGTATATAATTTGTCTTGCGGTCTAACCAGACTCCAATTTCCACATTACCATTACCCAACCAGTTGTTTTGGCCCATGCTAAGCTATTGCAGTCCAAACCAAACTCCATTTCTTGCTCTTCAATACATTGCTGTCCACCTGAGTTATGTTTTTGTCCTCGGTAGATATACTCTCGGCGGCACAAGTGGTAAACCGGCACAGTACTCGAGATCTTGTAGAAGCGGAGACCGCCCACCTTGTTTCAGTTAGCAGGATTTAGCAGAATTAGAAGTCTAGTTCCTTACTTGTGCTGTGGTGGATACTCGTGCTATAGTTTTCCTGTCCACGTCCCTTTTTCAGGGCTTGATATCCGAATATAGTGCCAAGTATTGCGAGTAGAACGCTTGCGATGCCTACTGCTAGTGATATACTGGCTTCGGAGGATAGAGACATGGTTGCGTTGTTGACGTCCAGTTTTTTTGGTCTGCAGTTTCCCGGTTTCCTTAAGAGTTTGGCGTCATGGAATTGCCCGTGGTATGTTTTCCTCCTTGTGTCCTATTGCTCGTTATTCTTTGCTGGGGTAGGAATACTAAAAGGCTTCGCTGACTTACCCACGATTAATCAATTGAGCAAAAAGTATGTTGCACCGATTGATGGGTGCAGCCTCGTTTGATGAAGGTGTAATGATGTTTGGCAAGACAGGTTGCTGGAGGGCAGAAGCTATCTATAAAACGTTTTATGCCCGGTCTGATCCAATATCAGATTCCACAAGCGACAACTCCAGGCGGGGACCTCTCGAGGTTGCGTGGAAGGCGACAACATCTGATTGGCCCGGGACACTTTATCCACGGCCATGTTGTGTGCAAAAGCGGTGCAGAAATGGTGACTTTGTCATTGGCCTTCGCCGTGAGACTACGTGAGAATAACTGGATGCTATTGGCTGCAGCACCACAGGCATGTAAAAAGAAGCGAGCCCGAGCCTTAGGAGGGCCAGGTCATAACGTTATGACCAGCCCTCCTAAGGGCTATATAACTGGGATGTAAAGACTTAACACCTATACGCGGTGTATCCTACGAACCTACAGCTCTTGTTTAAGAGTCTACAAAGCTAAGTTTAAGTTATAGGGAGTTATAGTAGTAGGAGGAGAGAGGGAGAGAGGATTAAGAGCCTTAGTATAAAAATTTTTCACTAACTAACTAAATATATTATACTACTCTATTATAACTAGCTGTCCTCTTATATATAGCTTACTAAACGCTCTACTAAAGGTTCCTCGATAGAGTTATATACCTCTTAATTAGATTAGTCTTACGTCTTAGTTAAAGAGGTGTTATACTTTCTTATTAAGGCTTAAGAGATAAAATAAAACCTCTAAAGAGTACTTTATAAGAGTCGACCTCTAGAATAAGACTATAATAAAGAGAGGTAGGAATAGGTTATATACTACGGTTATAGAGATAAGAGTAAAGGAAGATAAGACTTAAAGGAGAGTACCTAGACTAGATCGATACTATATAGAGACTTTAAATTAGATATAGTAAGTATATCTCTCTATAAAATATCGTTTAAATTCTTATAAAAGAGACAGTTAGAGTATTAGTAGCTCGTAAGTCGAGGAGATCTATATACGCTTAAAGTAAAGAGGACTAGAAAGAGAGTATATACTTACTATAGCTCTTAATAGAACCTCTCTATAAGAGTTATCAATTACTAAGTAGAAGGGATTAGCTAGCTAAGGTTTTTACGTTTTTCCTTAGCTTTAAAGTATAAACTAAACTAAATGCTTCTATTAAGAGAAGTAGTTAAATAACAGTTAATTCGGTTAATCTATAAGAAAGGCACGTCTAGATAAGAGAGAAAGCTATAGTAGTTCTATTATAAAGTCGTAGATAAAGCTATAAGACATCTTATATAGCTAGCCCTTTAGATAGAGCCGTAGAATAAGCTATATAGGACAATAAACTAAGATTCTAAAAAAAAAAAAAAAAAAAAGAGCTATATAACTCGTCTAACGTCGGTATAACCACGTCGCCTTTGAAGCTTTGTCAGCGCGCAGGGGGTCACGTGTATAATCGGCCTTTGACGGCATTAAAAGAAACGTAACTAAAAAGACTAAAAACCTATAATACGTACTTTTAGTATATAATAAACTAAAAACCATCTACTTTTAGTATTTAATAGACTAAAAGTCTTCTTTAGTATACTCTTTTGTATAAATTAATTATTTATTTATATATTTTTAGTCTTTTATAGACTTAAAATTGTCTTTAATATAATCTTTTTAATTAACTAATTATTAATTTATATACTTTTAGTCTATAATAGACTAGAAACCACCTACTTTTAGTATATAATAGACTAAAAGTTCTCTTTAATATAATCTTTCTAATTAACTAATTATTTATTTATATACTTTTAGTCTATTATAGACTAAAAACCACCTACTTTTAGTCTATAATAGACTAAAACTCCTCTTTTATATAACCTTTCTAATTAACTAATTATTTAATTATATACTTTTAGTCTATTATAAACTAAAAACTATCTACTTTTAGTCTATTATATACTAGAAACTATCTACTTTTAGTCTATTATAGACTAGAAACCATCTACCTTTAGTCTATAATAGAGTAAAGGTCCTCTTTTATATAACCTTTCTAATTAACTAATTATTTATTTATATGCTTTTAGTCTATTATAGACTAAAAACCAATTACTTTTAGTCTATTATAGACTAAAAACCACTTACCTTTAGTCTATTATAGACTAGAAACTATCTACTTTTAGTCTATAATAGATTAAAAGTCTTCTTTTATATAATCTTTCTAATTAACTAATTATTTATTTATATACTTTTAGTCTATTATAGACTAAAAACCACCTACTTTTAGTATATAATAGACTAAAAACCACCTACTTTTAGTCTATAATAGACTAAAAGTCCTCTTTTATATAACCTTTCTAATTAACTAATTATTTATTTTCATACTTTTAGTCTATTATAGACTAAAAACCACTTACTTTTAGTCTATTATAGACTAGAAACCATCTACTTTTAGTCTATAATAGATTAAACGTCCTCTTTTATATAACCTTTCTAAATAACTAATTATTTATTTATATGCTTTTTGTCTATTATAGACTAAAAACCACCTGTTTTTAGTATATAATAGACTAAAAGTTCTCTTTTATATAACCTTTCTAATAAATTAATTATTTATTTATATACTTTTAGTCTATTATATACTAGAAACTATCTACTTTTAGTATATAATAGACTAAAAGTCCTCTTTTATATAACCTTTCTAATTAACTAATTTATTTATTTATATGCTTTAGTCTATTATAGACTAAAAACCACCTACTTTTACTATATAATAGACTAAAAGTCCTCTTTTATATACTCTTTCTAATTAATTAATAAATTATTTATTTATATACTTTTAGTCTATTATAAACTAAAAACCACCTACTTTTAGTCTATAATAGACTAAAGGTCCTCTTTAAGATAACCTTTCTAATTAACTAATTATTTATTTATATACTTTTAGTCTATTATAGACTAAAAACCACTTACTTTTAGTCTATTATATACTAGAAACCATCTACTTTTAGTCTATAATAGACTAAAAGTCCTCTTTAATATAATCTTTCTAATTAACTAATTATTTATTTATATACTTTTAGTCTATTATAGACTAAAAACCACCTACTTTTAGTCTATTATAGACTAAAAACCACTTACTTTTAGTCTATTATAGACTAGAAACCATCTACTTTTAGTCTATAATAGACTAAAAGTTCTCTTTTATATAATCTTTTTAATTAACTAATTATTTATTTATATACTTTTAGTCTATTATAGACTAAAAACCACCTACTTTTAGTCTATAATAGACTAAAAGTCCTCTTTTATATAACCTTTCTAATTAACTAATTTATTTATTTATATGCTTTTAGTCTATTATAGACTAAAAACCACCTACTTTTACTATATAATAGACTAAAAGTCCTCTTTTATATAACCTTTCTAATTAACTAATTTATTTATTTATATGCTTTTAGTCTATTATAGACTAAAAATCACCTACTTTTACTATATAATAGACTAAAAGTCCTCTTTTATATACTCTTTCTAATTAATTAATAAATTATTTATTTATATACTTTTAGTCTATTATAGACTAAAAACCATCTACTTTTAGTATAAAATAGACTAGAAACCATCTACTTCTAGTCTATAATAGACTAAAAGTTCTCTTTTATATAATCTTTTTAATTAACTAATTATTAATTTATATACTTTTAGTCTATAATAGACTAGAAACCACCTACTTTTAGTATATAATAGACTAAAAGTATAACGGCACGAAATACACACAACTATAGTAGAGGTATATAGGAGTATATATAGTAGAATAACGTATATAGATACTAGGTACTAATATAGAAGAAAACAATAACTGTCTCTCTTCTATACTAAACATAAACGTTTATATATAAGAGTTTAGAAGCTTCTAAGTTCTAATAATAATAATAACCGAGCTCTGCCTAATATAGCTAATACTAAATAATAAGAGCTAAAAAGCTAAATATATAACCTCTAATCCTTTAGAAAGCTAAATATATAACATCTGAACCTTAATCCCTTCTATATATAAATATTAGATATTAATACCTTCGACACTTCGCTTATATAAGTATCAGTCATTCGTAATCTCAGCTCTAGAGATATTAGAGGTATCAGTAATAATAATCCAGCTATTATATAATAATCTAGAATAGTATACTATTATATCCTCTCTCCTTTAAAAAGACTCGTCCTAAGTCTTTAGTTATCGATTAGTATAGTATTAGGTTAATTAGAGTATTATTTATCTTTTTATTATAAAGAATATAACTTTATCTTACTATTATAGTGTCTAGTAGTCGAGGTAGGGTTAGTAGCTAGTAGTATTATTATTTAAGAGCTAATCGCTCTTTATTTACTACTATATACTATATAATAATAGGATATAAACAGAAGAGAAGCTAATAATTAGCTAGTAGATAGAAAGCAGTATACTACTATAGAGTTATTATATTCTTATTATTATTATATATTATAATAGTAATTATTAAGTAATAAATAATAATTATAAAGTAACAGCTATTATTATAAGTAGTATATTAGTAAGCAACTTTTCCTTAATTCTAACTTCTCTTCTTCTTTTCTTTTTATCTAAATAATATAAATAGTAAGAATACCTTCTAATTAGATATATTCTTATATACTAACTTATCTCCTAGAATATATATATATATTATATATATATATATAAAAGTAAGTTCTTCTCTTCTTAATTAGACCTAATTTAAAGCTAATCTAATATAGTAAAATACCTCTTCTATATCCTTCTAATACGCTTCTAGCTACTTACTAAGTCTACTATATTTAGTACCTTTAAATAAAATCTTAGAATAAAGATTATATATATACTTTTAAGAAGCTAAAGTTAAAGAAGTATAAGTACTATATAGAGTAGAATACTATATATATCTTAGTAAGTTTAATCCTAAATATATATTAAATCTATTTTAACTTAGATAGTTACTATAGTATATTAGAAAGGAGTTTAGTAAGCTTATAAGTAAGAAGGAGAAGGGAGAGGTTAAGAAGGCTATTAAGGCCTTAGATAAGGTATTAGTCGTTACTAGTATAAAGGTACTAAAGAATAGTTTAGAGATATAGTTCGCTCTCTTAGAAAAGACTTAAGCGCTTTATACTAAGGTTACTATAAGTATCTCTTACTTATTAGAGGGGTTTTAGTTACTAATATTTAATAGTTCTTATACTATACTATAAAGAGTAGGACCTCTATCTAAACCTAGGTTTAGGTCCTCTTTAAAGCCTATCTAAAGAGTTTATAGACGTCCTCTCTAAAGCCGGTTATAAGAGGTCGTTAAGGTAAGAAGCGTGCTTATAAGAAGGAGATAAAGGAAGAGCCGATTTAGGCTTCTTACGCTTAGAAGAGTAGAGAGGAGGATAATAAGTCGAAGGAAGAAGAGGCTATAGCCTAGAAAGAGTTAGTAGGCCCTGTTTTAGTAGTAACTTAGTCTTAGTTCTTTACTTTATTAATTTTAAATATTCCTACTAGTTAGTGTTTTATCTTAGGTTTTTATTATAAGTTTCTTATTAAGAGTAACTAGAATTAGAGAGTATTAATAGAGTTTTATAAATTAACTCTTTTACTTAATTCTTATCTAATTCTTATATATTAAGCTATTTAGAGAGGTGTTAGAGTAGTCTTAGCTCTTCTAGATATTTAGTATAAAAGTCTTTTAAATAATATAGTAAACTCTAAAAATTATTTATAAAATACTAGATAGGATCTAAATCATATCTAATTTATTTAACTTAATACTATAACTATTTTTTAAAAAGTCTATTACTAAGTATTTCTTATATCTTCTATTTTTATATACTTTTAATAATATCTAGTAGAGGCTCTAGAGCCTCTTATTTTAGTAAGAGAGTGTTTAGATTCTTTAAAAGTATATTAAGAGTAAAAATATTATAAATTAATAAGTTTTTAAAAAGTTTTAGTCTATAGAAGTATCTTATACTTTTTAATATTTTAAAAGGTCTTATCTACTATTTAGTAAGCTTTTAACTAGAATAATTTATCTTAAGATTCTTAGTAGATAAGTAGACTTTATTTCTAACGTCCTAGTTAATAGCTTTTTAGTATTAGTTTATACTATTCTCTATCTTTTTCTAAGCCTTACTTATATTATCTTTAGCTATCTTTTAAGTAGAGTATATATATTAAGCTACTTTTACTATCTTATTATAGTTAAGTTATTTCTATAGAATAGAAGTCTTTAGTATATTCTAGTCTTATAAAGTCTTTAGGTTAAGTTTAAACTTAAGCTAATAAAAGGTTATATTAATAGATAAGTATAGAAGTATTATTTATACTCTATTTATTAGAGAGATTAATTTACTCTAGTTATCTTAATAATAGGTTATAAAGAGTCTTAGTCTTTAATTAATATATTAGTTTATTATCTCTATCTATTTATCTATCTATTTATAATAAGTAGTATTAAGCTTAAGCTTAATACTAATTATTTAATAAAATTTAATTTAAAATAATAATATAAATTAAGATCTTTAATTAAATATAATTAATTTAAAGTAGTAGCTAAAATAGTAAATTTATTAAATAAAAAGTTTAACTAGTCTTTTAATATCTATAGTTAAGTAATAAAGTATTAATACTAAATCCTTTCTAAGCTAGTTAATAAATACTAATATAGTATTAAATCTATATTTATTTTTTAGGAATAATTTAAAGTCTATATATAAATATTATATAGAATAGTTAAGTATAAGTAAAGAGTAAAGAAAGCCTTATTACTTAGTTTATTAAGAATAGGAGTATTTATAGACTTAATAATTCCCTATATACCTCTTATAGTTTAAAAACATTCTAGCTTAATAGTAGTATTATATTAATAACTAGTATATCTTTTTTATACTTAGATAAGTACTAAATACTTAGTTATAGACTTCTTAGATTAGTTTTATATAGAGTTTAGTATTCTTTTAAATATAAAGTTAATCTTTAAAGAGTAGTAAATTATCTAATAAGAGGTAGTATCTATTTAGAAGTTTATAACGTTCTTTTTAAAAGAAGTATAAGTAATCTTCTTTTAACTTCTAAATTATATCTAAACTTATTTTTAAAATAACGTCTAACTAAATTATATTAAGAAAGGTAGACTATTCTTATAAAAAGGTCTAAGTAAGTTTAATATTAATTTAGAGGTTTAAATAATTAGATACTAAAAGAGTATATAAGTAACTATCTACTTTAGCTTAATTATAGGTTTTTAAGTCTTACTTATATTAAGTTAATATATCTACTTTTTAATTACTCTTCTTAAACGTGAATTAGATCTAGAAGTTAAAGTCTAATAGAAACTCTATCTATTAGACTTACTTAGCTATAAGTAGCTTAGTTATTATAAAGTATTCTAATAATCTATAATCTAAATATATATTAATACGCTTTTAATATAATATAAGTTTAAAGTACTATTTCTTAAAAGCTTCTATAATAGTAGATAGCTCTTTATTATAGATCTCTTAGTTTAATTTATAGCTAACTAAGATATATAAGTAAAACCTAATAGAGTATTAAAGGCTATTATATTATTATAAGAATATACTTATTATTACTCTTTCTAAGAAGTCTATTTCTACCTTTATATTATAATTAAGATTAAAGTAGTATAAGGTTTATATAGTAAGTAGCTAGGCTCTTAGTACTTTAAAGGCTTCTTTATATTTAAGTGTTTATAGAAATAGCTTTATAGAGTATATTATTATAGTTAGAGGTTTAGTAATTTTAATATAACCTTTAATAAATTATTTATAGAATCTTATAAACCTTAGATAAGACTTTATACTTATTATAGTATTAGATTAGACTTAGTTTTATAAAAGCTTTACTTTTTTAAAGTTAACTTTAAGTTCTTTTATAGTTAAGATAAATCTTAAGTATTTAACTCTAATAATACTAAATTTACTTTTCTTAATATTTACTTAAAGTCTTACTTCTTAGAGTTAACTTAGAACCTTCTTAACTTATTTCTTATATTCTTTAATAGTATTTAAATAAATTAAAATATTATTTAAATAAGTAATATAGAAGTTATTTAAATAATTAATTAAAATATTATTTATATAATATTAATAAGTAATAAAGCTATTATAGAGTTTAAAAGAGAAAACCTTATATTTATATATACTATACTTAGTTTTAAATATAGTTATCTCTTTTAAGTTAAAGTCTATTTAAATATAATAGAAAGCTTATCTAATATCTAATTTAGTAAAGATTTTAGCTATTCTTATCTTAGAAAAGAGCTTATTAATATAAGAGATTAGATAGAGATTATTTTAAGTTAAAGTATTTAGCTTTCTATAATTAATATAGAACTATAACTTATTATTATTAGCCTTTTTAATAAAGAGTATAAGAGAGGTAAAAAAGCTATTACTATTAATAATAAACCTCTTATCTAAGTTCTTTATAAGATACTCTTTTATAGCTTTAAGCTCTATAATTAACTATTAATATAGAGGTAAAAAAGAGTTAGAAAGTAGCTTATTTAAAGTAATCTTATAATTATATTTATAGTAAGAAGGAAGCTTATTAGAAGCTACTTTTAAGAATATATTTTTATAGAATAAGTAATATCTTAAGAGTTAGGCCTATATTAGAGCTCTTATCTTATTATTATCTTAAAGAGAGGCTAATCTCTTATTAATAACTCGATTTAGCTTATAGAGGCTTATTATATAAAATTCTAAATTAGGCTATTTTATATTATAATATATTATGTTTATACTTATCTTATAGATAAAAGAGTATAAGGTCTAGCCTTTTAAGGCTATATTAGTAGTTTATAAAAGCTTTAGACTAAAGTTAAATATTAAAATTTTAAGAGGTATTATTATAGATAAAAGTAATAACTTAGCTATATATATAAGTCTATTCTTTTTATATCTTTCTTATTACTAGATAGTATATTCCCTTTAGTTTATATTTAACTAGTAATTTAAAAAAGGTTTCTAGTTCTAGCTAGAAAGAGAAAGTAAAATTTCCTTACTATAGTAGAGAGTTAGAGAGTATTTAGTTAGCTAAGTAATCTAGTTTTTTAAAAGATTAAGAAGAACTTTAAAATAGTTTAACTACTTATTACTAATAATTAAGTCTTATTATCTAAGGTTTAAAATAATAAAAAAGTAGTTATAAATATAACGTTTATTTATATTTAGATATAGTTATATAAACTAATTTATCTAGCTTTTAGTACTATTATTATATCTATAAATAGATACTAAATAAGGTAGTTTCTAGATTTTTAAACCTATTACTTTTAATAATTATAGAGCTAGGAGTTAATTTAGAAATAGGTACTTATTTACTTTTATATCTACTAAAGCTTATATTTTAATATTATATTCTTATATACTAAGAGTAGTATTTATAAGAAACTATTTTCCTCTTATAAGCTTAGAAAGGTTAAGTCTAGCTAGATTATATTTATATAAGCTTAAGAAAGTATTTTTATCTAGACTTTTTTATTTTCCTCTTAACTTAGGTTAGAGTTAGAGTACTTTTTAAGTAGTTATTCTTTCTTAGGTTAATCGTCCTCCTCTATCTTATTAATACTAGGTAGATTAGGATAATTAGGCTTAATATACTTAGGTTTCCTATAATTATAATACTTTATATTAGTAAGGAGTTAGTCTATAGACAAAGTTTTTAATCTTTTACTAGTAAAAGGGAGTTTAAGAGATTAAGAAGGTTTTTAAGAAGTAGTATAAAGTCTATATAAGAGTAGTAAGGGTTTTATTAAAGAACTAGATAAGGTTTAGTTAGTATTAGGCTTTTAGTATAATAAGCTTATTATAATAGGTTTTTTAGTACTTATTATACTAGTTATATATAACTTAGTATTATAATACTATTTCTTATTTATAAATAATAGGTCTCTTATTATCTTATTAAAGTTAGTATTCTAGTATCTCTTACTATTAACTAATTAGGTTTAGAGCTAAGACGTAAGCTTATCTTATATATAGTAGAACTTATCTTACTTAGATACTTCTCTAAGTATTACTATACTTAAAAAGCGACTTTTAAATTCTATAAAACTTTCTCTTATATAACCTTTCTATTCTATTTAAAGAGACTAAAAGGCGTTCTAGGTATTCTCCTTCTTATAACTTATTAAATAGTAAGTATTAAGAAACTTAATTATCTCTTTATAGTCTTTAAATACTATCTTACTTATATTAGACTTATATTAGAGCTCTAAGTAGTTTTAGGCGAGTTTTGTTATTATCTCTTAAATAAGAGCTTTATAAGTTAAAAGTATCTAATAATAGTTAGTATTTATATAGAGTTAATATTATATTAATATTCTCTATTACTTATATATAAGTAAAACGCTATTATTTAAAAGTTTATTTTTTTCTATAATCTTACTTTTAATAGATTAAAAGGCTTTTAGAGTACTTTTAAGTTATAGATATAGAGTAGGTTATTATAAGGAAGGAATATTAAGAGTAAGATCTTACTTATAATAATAGTTTAAAGAGGTAGAAGGAGGTGTTTATATAGGTTAGATAAGACTTAGACTTTAGTTGTTATTTAAAAGTTATTAACTAATTTACTATACTAGGTCTAATAATTAGGTAATCTAATTATCTTATTCTAAAATTCTCTATTCTTTTTCTTAATCCTTAGCCTTTATAGCTTAGATTATACCTTATATCTCGTTTATATTAGAGAAGTCTTATTAATCTCTCTAGCTTCTAAGTACTAAGCCTTTACTTTTATTATTCTTAGGCTTCTTACTATTCTTAAAAGTATAGTACTAAGTTAGAGACCTTTTAGTAGAGGCTTAACTTTATTTCTTAAGAGGTTACTCTATACTTAAGAGTAGAGCTTAAAAGAGACTAGAGGTTACTTTAGATTCTAATATACTAAATATTAAATTAGAAGAAGGGAGAGGATAGGATTAGATTTAAAAGCCTTCTAAATAACTATTATAAGTTAACTTATTTACTAAAATCTAGGGTTATTAAGACTCTTAGGAAATACTTAGCGTATTCTAATCTCTTAACATATACTAAAACACGATTTTTACTAGCTATTTATATAGATAATAAACTCTACTATTACTAGCTATCTAGGTAGTCTCTAATTACTTAGCTATATAAGAATGTTATTATAATATTCTAAATCGAGTGTAAATCGACTTCTAAACAAAGAGTAGTAATAAGCTCGAAGGAGATATTATTAAGGCTATTACTAGCAAAGAAGAGTTATTATTTTTATATAATAGTACGAAATATATATAACTATAGTAGAGGCATATAGAAGTATATATAGTAGAATAATATATATAGATACTAAGTATTAATATAAAAGAAAACTATAACTGTCTCTCTTTTATACTAAATATAAACGTCTATATATAAGAGTTTAAAAGCTTCTAAGTTCTAATAATAATAATAACTAAGCCTTACTTAATATAGCTAATACTAAATAATAAGAGCTAAAAAGCTAAATATATAACCTCTAATTCTTTAGAAAGCTAAATATATAATATCTAAACCTTAATCCCTTCTATATATAAATGTTAGATATTAATACCTTTAGTACTTCGCTTATATAAGTATCGGTTATTCGTAATCTCAGCTCTAGAGGTATTAGAGGTATTAGTAATAATAATCTAGCTATTATATAATAATCTAGAATAGCGTGCTATTATAAAAAGTTCTCTTTAATATAATCTTTCTAATTAACTAATTATTTATTTATATACTTTTAGTCTATTATAGACTAAAAACCACCTACTTTTAGTCTATAATAGACTAAAGGTCCTCTTTTATATAACCTTTCTAATTAACTAATTTATTTATTTATATACTTTTAGTCTATTATAGACTAAAAACCACCTACTTTTAGTCTATAATAGACTAAAAGTCGTCTTTAATATACTCTTTCTAATTAATTAATAAATTATTTATTTATATACTTTTAGTCTATTATATACTAAAAACCATCTACTTTTAGTATATTATAGACTAAAAGTCCTCTTTAATATAATCCTTTTACTTAATTATTTATTATTTATATACCTTTAGTATATAATAGACTAAAAGTCCTCTTTAATATAATCTTTTTAATTATTTAATTATTTAATTATATATCTTTCGTCTATTATAGACAAAAGACTTCCTACTTTTAGTCTATAATAGACTAAAAACCATCTACTTTTAGTATAGAATAGACTAAAAGTCTTCTTTAAACTAATGTTTTTAAATACTTAATTAATTACTTATTATAATAGTATACTATTCTAGATTATTATATAATAGTACTATCCTGAATTATTAGTATTCGTGAAACTACTAATACTCTTAAGCACTGCCGATACCTCTAATACCTCTAGAGCTAAGATTACGAATAACTAATACTTATATAAGCGAAGTATCGAAGGTATTAATATCTGACATTTATATATAGAAGAGATTAAGGTTTAGATATTATATATTTAGCTTTCTAAAGAATTAGAGGTTATATATTTAGCTTTTTAGCTCTTATTATTTAGTATTAGCTATATTAGACAGGGCTTAGTTATTATTATTATTAGAACTTAGAAGCTTCTAATCTCTTATATATAGACGTTTATATTTAGTATAAAAGAGAGACAGTTATTATTTTCTTTTATATTAGTACCTAGTATTTATATATATTATTCTACTATATATACTCTTATATACCTCTACTATAGTTATATATATTTCGTACTATTATATAAAAATAATAACTCTTCTTTACTAGTAATAGCCTTAATAATATCTCTTTTAAGCTTATTACTACTCTTAATTTAGAATATTATAATAATATTCTTATATAACTAGGTAATTAAAGACTACTTAGATAACTAGTAATACTAGAGTTTAATATCTATATAAATAGCTAGTAAAAATTATATTTTAGTATATATTAAGAGATTAGAATACGCTAAGTATTCCTAAGAGTTCTAATAACCCTAGATTTAATAAATAAGTTAACTTATAATAGTTATCTAGAAAGCTTCTAATTCTAATCTTACTCTCTCTCTTTCTTTAATTTAATATTTAATATATTAGAATCTAGAGTAACCTCTAGTCTCTTCTAAGCTCTACTTCTAAGTATAGAGCTCTCTTTTAAGAAATAAAGTTAAGCTTTTACTAAAAGGTTCTTAACTTAGTACTATACTTCTAAGAATAGTAAGAAGCTTAAGAATAATAAAAGTAAAGGCCTAGTACTTAGAAGCTAGAGAGATTAATAAGACTTCTCTAATATAAATAAGATATAGAGTATAATCTAAGCTATAAAAGCTAAGAATTAAGAAAAAGAATAGAGAATTTTAAAGTAAGATAATTAGATTACTTAATTATTAGACTTAGTATAGTAAATTAGTTAATAACTATTAAATAATAACTAAAGTCTAAGTTCTATCTAACTTATATAAACACCTTCTTCTATCTTTTTAAACTATTATTAAAAATAAGACTCTACTTTTAATATTTCTTTCTTATAATAACCTACTTTATATCTATAACTTAAAAGTACTTTAAAAGCCCTTTAACCTATTAAAAGTAAGATTATAGAAAAAATTAAACTTTTAGATAATAGTATTTTACTTATATATAAGTAATAAAGAATATTAATATATAATTAACTTTATATAAATACTAACTATTATTAGATACCTTTAACTTATAAAGCTCTTATTTAGAAGATAATAATAAAACTTACCTAAAACTACTTAAAGCTTTAATATAAGTCTAATATAAATAAAATAGTATTTAAAGATTATAAAGAAATAATTAAACTTCTTAATACCTACTATCTAACTAGTTATAAGAAGAAGGATACTTAAAACGCTTTTTAGTCTTTTTAAATAAAATAGAAGAGTTATATAAAAAAAAGTTTTATAGAATTTAAAAGTCGTTTTTTAAGTATAGTAATACTTAGAGAAGTATTAGAGTAAGATAAATTCTACTATATATAGAATAAGCTTATACTTTAGCTCTAAACCTAATTAGTTAATAGTAAGAAATACTAAAATACTAACTTTAATAAGATAGTAAAAGACTTATTATTTATAGATAAAGAATAGTATTATAATATTAAGTTATATATAACTAGTATAAAAAGTACTAAAAAACCTATTATAATAAGCTTATTATACTAAAAGCCTAATACTAACTAAACCTTATCTAGTTCCTTAATAAAACCTTTACTACTCTTATATAGACTTTATTCTACTTCTTAAAAAACTTCTTAAACTCTTAAGCCCTCTTTTACTAGTAAAAGATTAAAGACTTTATTTATAGACTAACTTCTTACTAGTATAAAGTACTATAATTATAAGAAACCTAGGTATATTAAGCTTAACTATTCTAATCTACCTAATATTAATAAAATAGATAATTAACCTAAAGAAGAATAACTACCTAAAAAGTGTAATAGCACGCTATTCTGAATTATCGGCATTCGTAAAACAGCCGATACCTCTACGACTTATAAGAAGGAAGAGGCTAAAGAGAGTAAGAATTAGATATTATATGTTTTACTTTAAGGTCTTATATATTTAGCTTTAAAGCTCTTATTATTTTAGTAGCTATATTAGAAAGAACTTAGATATTATTCTTATTAAGACTTAGTAGTCTCTAACCTCTTATATATAGATGTTTATACTTAGTATAGAAGAAGAATAGTTTTTCCTTTTCTTTTATATTAGAGCTTAGTATCTACTTACGTTATTTAGTCTTAAACGTACTCTTATATACCTTTTCTCTTATAGTATATATTTTATACTATTATATAAAAAGGAAAAACTCTTCTTTACTAGTAATAGCCTTTATAATATCTCTTTTAAGCTTATTATTATTCTTTTTATTTCGATTTCGATTTAGCCTAGAATTAAACTATAATAACGTATTCTTAAATAGCTAGGTAATTAGAGACTACCTAGATAGCTAGTAATACTAGGGTTTAGTATTTATATAGATAGCTAGTAAAAATCGTATCTTATATATTAAGAGATTAGAATATACTAAGTGTTCTTAAGAATCCTAATAACCCTTTTAGTATAGAGATTATTATATATAATTTAAATAGTTAATAATATAAATAGTTATTTAAAAAACTTTTAAATTACTCTCTTTACTTCTCCTTTTTTTAACATTTAATATATTAGACTTAAAAGTGACCTTAGGTCTCTTCTAAGCTCTGTTTTAAAGTATAGAGCCCTCTTTTAAGGAATAAAGTTAAGTACTTATAGAAAGGTTCTTAACTTAATACTACTTATTAAAGAATAAAAAGTTTTAGAGTAATAAAAGTAAAGAGGTTACTCCTAGAAGCTAGAAAGATAACCGAGACTTCTCTAATATAAATAAGATATAGAGAGTGATTTAGACTATAGAGGCTAAGAACTAAGAAAAAGATAAAAGAATTTAGTAGTAAGATAACTGAATTGTTTAATTAGTAGATTTAGTATAATAGATTAGTAGATATTTACTAGAAAGTAATTAGACTCCTTCTTTATACTTTTCTATTATATTAGACTATTTTTAAATATAAAACTTAACCTCTAATATTCTTCTTTTATAATAATCTACTTTATAATTATAAGCTAAAACCTTACTAAGAACCTAATAACCTATTAAAAGTAAAATTATAGAGAAAATTAAACCTTTAGACGACGATACTTTACCTACTTATAAGTAATAGAAGATATCTATATATAATAGACTTTAAGTAAATACTAACTATTACTATATATTTAAAACTTATAAAGCTTTTATTTAAGAGATAACTATAAAACTTACTAAGAACTACTTAGAGCTCTAATATAAGTTAGATATAGGTAATATAGCTTTTAAAGATTAATAAGATATAATTGAACTTTTTAATTCCTACTTTCTAACTAGTTATAAGAAGAAGGATACTTAGAATAAATTTTAAGCTTTATAAATAGGTAGAAAGAGTTATATAAGAGAAACCTTTTTAGATTTTAAAGTATGCTTTTTAAGTATAGCTATACTTAGAAGAATACTAGAGTTAGAAAGATTCTACTAGATATAAGATAAGATTATATTATAGCTTTAAGGTAGCTTTATTATAGTTAAGAGAAATTAGAATTATAATTTTAATAAGATAGTAGTATATCTTTTAGCTTTAGATAAGAAGAAGTATTAAAATATAGAGTTATTTATAACTAGTACTATAGCTAAACTAATTAGTATAACCTTATTATTTAAAAAGATAAGTACTTTTTAATCTTTACTTAGCTTAACTCTAAAACCCTCTTTACTCTTATATAGACTTAATTCTACTTCTTAGAAGATTTTATAAACTCTTAGACTATTTTCTACTAGTAAAAAATCTAAGACTATATTAATAGACTAAGTTCTTACTAGTATAAAGTATTACTATTATAGTAAGCTTAGGTATTTTAAACCTAATTACTTTAATCTTCTTACTATTAATAAGATAGATGATTAACTTAAAGAAGAATAACCTTCTAAAAAGTACTCTAACTCTAAGCTAAGTTAGGAGGAAAATAAAGAGACTTAGGTAAAAATTCCTTCTTAGGCTTATATAATTATAACCTAACTAGACTTAATCTTTCTAAGCTTATAAAAGGAAAATAGTTCCTTATAAATACTACTCTTAGTATATAGAGATATAGTATTAAATTATAAGCTTTAGTAGATATAAGAGTAAATAGGTACTTATTTCTAAATTAGCTTCTAACTTTATACTTATTTAAGATAATAAGTTTAAAGATTTAAAGATTATTATATATAATATTTGTTTATAGATATAATAATAGTACTAAAAGCTAAGTAATATAGTTTATATAACTATATCTAAACCTTAATAAACGTTATATTCTTAACTACTTCTTTATTATCTTAGACCTTAGATAGTAAGATTTAATTATTAGTAATAAGTAGTTAAACTACTTTAAAGTCCTCTTTAACTCTTTAAAGAGCTAGATTACTTAGCTAGCTAATTACCTTCTAACTCTTTACTTTAGTAAGAAGATCTTACTTCTACTTTTTAGCTAGAACTAGAAACCCTTTTTAAATTACTAGTTAGATGTAAATTAGAGAGAGTATACTATTTAGTAATAAGAAAGATATAAAAAGAGTAGACTTATAAATATAGTTAAGCTATTACTTTTATCTATAATAATAACTTCTCTTAAAATTTTAACCTCTAACTCTAGTCTAAAGCCTCTTTGAACTACTAGTATAGTTTTAAAAAACTAGACTCTATACTCTTTTATTAGTAAAATAAGTACTAATATTATATACTTTAATATAAAATAACCTAACTTAGAATTTTATATAATTAGTATTTATAAGCTAGATTAGATTATTAATAAAAAGTTAGCTCTCTTTTAAGATAATAATAATATAAGAGCTCTAATATAAGTCTAACTCTTAAAATGTTATTCTTTTTATAAAGACGTATTCTTAAAAGTAGCTTCTAATAAGCTCTCTTCTTACTATAAATATAACTATAAGATTACTTTAAATAAACTACTTCTTAACTCCTTTTTACCTCTATATTAATAGTTAATTATAGAGTTTAAAGCTATAAAGGAGTATCTTATAGAGAACTTAGATAAGGGGTTTATTATTAATAGTAATAGCTCTTTTGCCTTTCTAGTACTCTTTATTAAAAAAGCTAATAGTAATAAGCTATAGTTTTATATTAATTATAAGAAGCTTAACGCTTTAACCTAAAACGATCTCTACCTAATCTCTTAAATTAATAAGCTCCTTTTAAGAATAAGAATAGCTAAAATCTTTACTAAGTTAGATATAAGATAAGCTTTCTATTATATTTAGATAGACTTTATCTTAGAAGAGATAACTACGTTTAGAATAAGGTATAGTATATATAAATATAAGGTCTTTTCTTTTAGACTCTATAATAGCCTTACTACTTATTAACGTTATATAAATAATATCTTAATTAATTATCTAGATAACTTTTATATTACTTACTTAAATAATATTTTAATTTATTTAGATACTATTAAAGAATATAAGAAATAAGTTAAGAAGGTTCTAAGTTAGCTTTAAGAAGTAGGACTCTAAATAGATATTAAGAAAAGCGAATTTAGTATTACTAGAGTTAAATACTTAAGATTTATCTTAACTATAAAGGGACTTAAAGTTAATTCTAAAAAAGTAGAACCTCTATAGAACTAGGTCTAACCTACTACTATAATAGGTGTAAAGTCTTATCTAGGGTTTATAGGATTTTATAGATAATTTATTAAAGGTTATACTAAAATCGCTAAACCTTTAACTATAATAATATACTCTTTAAAGCCTTTTCTATAAATACTTAAATATAATAAAGCCTTTAAAGTACTAAGAACTAAGCTACTTACTATATAAACCTTATACTACTTTAACCTTAATTATAATATAAAGGTAGAAATAGACTCTTTAGAAGAAGTAATAGTAGGTGTTTTCTTATAATAATATAATAGTCTTTAATACTCTATTAGGTTCTACTTATATGTCTTAGTTAGCTATAAATTAAACTAGAAGATCTATAATAAAGAACTATCTACTATTATAAAAGCTTTTAAGAAATAGTGCTTTAAACTTATATTATATTAAAAGTATATTAATATATATTTAGACTATAGATTATTAGAATACTTTATAATAACTAAGCTACTTATAGCTAAGTAAGTCTAATAGATAGAGTTTTTATTAGACTTTAACTTTTAGATTTAATTTATATTTAAGAAGAGTAATTAAAAAGTAGATATATTAACTTAATATAAATAAGACTTAAAAACCTATAATCGAGCTAAATTAGATAGCTACTTATATACTCTTTTAGGACCTAATTAGTTAGACCTTTAAATTAATATTAAACTTACTTAGATCTTTTTATAAGAATAGTCTATATCTCTTAATATAATAGATATTATTCTAGAGTTAAGTTTAGACACGATTTAGAAGTTGAAAGAAGATAACCTATATTCTTTTTAAAAAGAACGTTATAAACTTCTAGATAGATACTCTATTTTACTAGATAATTTACTCTTTTTTAAGAATTAACTTTATGTTTAAAGAAATACTAAACTATATATAAAGCTAATCTAAGAAGTCTATAACTAAGTATCTAGTACTTACTTAAGTATAAAAAAGATATACTAGTTATTAGTATAATACTACTACTAGGTTAGACTAGGTTTAGACTATAAGAGGTATATAGTAAATTATCGAGCTTATAGATACTCTTATTCTTAATAGACTAAGTAGTAAAGCTTTCTTCACCCTCTTCTAGTACTTAACTATTCTATATAATATTTATATATAGATTTTAAATTATTTTTAAAGAATAAACATAGATTCAACGCTATACTAGTATTTATTAACTAACTTAGAAAGGATTTAGTATTAATACTTTACTACTTAACTATAGATACTAAAGGCTTAGCTAAACTCTTTATTTAATAGATTTACTATTTTAGTTACTACTCTAAATCGATTACGTCTAATTAAGAATCTTAATTTATATTATTATTTTAGACTAAATTTTATTAAATAATTAGTATTAAGCTTAAGCTTAGTACTACCTATTATAAATAAATAGATAGATAGATAGAGATAATAAACTAATATATTAATTAGAGACTAAGGCTCTTTATAAACTACTACTAAGATAACTAGAGTAAATTAATCCTTTTAATAAATAGAGTATAAATAATACTTTTATACTTATTTATTAGTATAACCCTTTATTAGCTTAAGTTTAGACTTAACTTAAGGACTTTATAAGACTAGAATATACTAAAGACGTCTATTTTCTAGGAACGTCTTAACTATAATAAGGTAGTAAAAGTAGCTTAATATATATACTCTACTTAAGAGATAGTAAAAGATAATATAGATAAGGCTTAGAAAAAGATAGAGAATAGTATAAATTAATACTAAAGAGCTATTAACTAAGACGTTAGAGATAAAGTCTACTTATCTATTAAGAATCTTAAGATAAATCGTCTTAGCTAAAAGCTTACTAAATAGTAGATAAGACCTTTTAAAATACTAGATTATATAAGATACTCTTATAAACTAAAACTTCTAGAAGGATTATTAATTTATAATATTTTTATCTCTAATATACTTTTAAAAGATCTAAATACTCCTCTACTAAGATAAGAGGTTTTAAAGCCTTTACTAGATATTATTTAAGATATATAAGAATAAGAGGTTTAAGAAATACTTAGTAGTAGACTTTTTAAAAGATAGCTATAGTATTAGGTAAAATAGGTTAGATATAATTTAGATCCTACTTAGTATTTTATAGATAATTTTTAAGGTTTATTATATTATTTAAAAGACTTTTATATTAAATATCTAGAATAGCTAGGACTACTCTAACTTCTCTCTAAATAGAATAATATATAGGAATTAGATAAGAATTAAGTAAAAGAGTTAATTTATAAAACTCTATTAATACCTTCTAATTCTAGTTACTCTTAATAAGGAACTTATAATAAAAACCTAAGATAAAACACTAACTAGTAGGAATGTTTAAAATTAATAAAGTAAAGAACTAAGACTAAGTTACTACTAAAATAGAGCCTACTAACTCTCTTTAAGCTAAAGTCTCTCCTTTCTCTAACTTATTATCCTTCTCTCTACTCTTCTAAGCGTAAGAAGCCTAAACTAGCTCTTCCTCTACCTTCTTCTTATAAGTATACTTCTTACCTTAGTAACCTCTTATAACTAGCTTAGGAGAGAACGCTTATAAACTCTTTAGATAGGCCTTAAAGAGGACTCGAACCTAGGTTTAGACAGAGGTCTTACCCTCTATAGTATAGTATAAGAACTATTAAATGTTAGTAATCGAAACCCTTCTAATAAGTAAGAGGTACTTATAATAACCTTAGTACGAAGTATCTAAGTCTCTTCTAGAAGGGCGAACTATACCTCTAAACTATTCTTTAGTACTTCTATATTAGTAATAACTAATACCTTATCTAAGGTCTTAGTAGCCTTCTTAATAGTCCTCTTCTCCTTCTTAAGCTTAAGCTTACTAAACTCCTTTTCTATAAACTATAGTAACTACTCGAGTTAGAATAGATTTAGTATATATTTAGAATTAAACTTACTAGGATATATATAGTATTCTACTCTATATAGTACCTATACTTCTTCGACTTCGGCTTCTTAAAAGTATATATATAATCTCTATTCTAAGATTTTACTTAAAGGTACTAAACGTAGTAGACTTAGTAAGTAGTTAAAAGCATACTAAGAGGATATAAGAGAGGTATTTTACTATATTAGATTAGCTCTAAACTAGGTCTAATAAAGAAGGGAAAGACTTACTTTTATATATATATATATAATATATATATATATTCTAAGATAAAAGTTAGTATATAAGGATATATCTAATTAGAAGGTATTCTTACTATATATTATTTTAGATAAAAAGAAAAGAAGAAGAGAAGTTAGAATTAGGGAAAAGTCGTCTACTAATATACTATTTATAATAATAGCTGTTACTTTATAATTATTATTTATTACTTAATAATTACTATTATAATATACGATAATAGTAAGAATATAATAACTCTATAGTAGTATACTGCTTTCTACCTAATAGCTAATAATTAGCCTCTTTTCTGTTTATATCTATTATTATATAGTATATAATAGTAAATAAAGAACGATTATCTCTTAAAATAATAATACTACTAGCTACCGACCCTACTCTAACTACTAGACACTATAATAGTAGATAAGTTATATTCTTTATAATAATTACATAAATAATACTCTGGTTAACCTAATACTATGTCGATTAATAACCGAAGACTTAGAACGAGTCTTTTTAAAAGAGAGGGGATATAATAATACGCTATTCTAAATTGTCGGCATTTATAAAACAGCTAATACCTCTACGACTTATAAGATAGAAGGGGCTAAAAGGAGTAAGGATTAGATATTATATATTTCGCTTTAAGGTCTTATATATTTAGCTTTAAAGCTCTTATTATTTTAGTAGCTATATTAGAAAGAACTCGGATATTATTCTTATTAAGACTTAGTAGTCTCCGACCTCTTATATATAGATGTTTATACTTAGTATAGAAGAAGGATAGTTTTTCCTTTTCTTCTATATTAGAGCCTAGTATCTACTTACGTTATTCAGTCTCAAACGCACTCCTATATACCTCTTCTCCTATAGTATATATTTCGTACTATTACAAAAAGTACTCTAACTCTAATCTAAGTTAAAAGGAAAATAAAGAGACCTAAGTAAAAATACCTTTTTAAGCTTATATATATATAATCTAGCTAGACTTAACCTTTCTAAGCTTATAAAAGGGAAATAGTTCCTTATAAATACTACTCTTAGTATATAAGAATATAGTATTAAAATATAAGCTTTAGTAGATATAAAAGTAAATAAGTACTTATTTCTAAATTAACTTCTAGCTTTATAATTATTAAAAGTAATAAGTTTAAAGATCTAGAAACTATCTTATTTAGTATTTATTTATAGATATAATAATAGTACTAAAAGCTAAGTAACTTAGTTTATATAACTATATCTAAATATAAATAAATATTATATTTATAACTATCTTTTTATTATTCTAGACCTTAGATAATAAGACTTAATTATTAGTAATAAGTAGTTAAACTATTTTAAAGTTCTCTTTAATCTTTTAAAAAACTAGATTACTTAGTTAGCTAAATACCTTCTAACTCTCTACTATAGTAAGGAAATTTTACTTTCTCTTTCTAGCTAGAACTAGAAACCTTTTTTAAATTACTAGTTAAATATAAACTAAAGAGAATATACTATCTAGTAATAAGAAAGATATAAAAAGAGTAGACTTATAAATATAGCTAAGTTATTACTTCTATTTATAATAATACTTCTTAAAATTTTAATATCTAACTTTAGTTTAAAGCTTTTATAAACTACTAGTATAGCCTTAAAAGGCTAAACTTTATACTCTTTTATTTATAAAATAAGTATAAATATAATATATTATAATATAAAATAGCCTAATTTAGAATTTTATATAATAAGCTTTTATAAACTAGATTAGGTTATTAATAAGAGATTAACCTCTCTCTAAGATAATAATAAGATAAAGACTTTAATATAAGCTTAACTTTTAAAATATTACTTATTTTATAAAGATATATTTTTAAAAGTAGCTTTTAATAAGCTTCCTTCTTATTATAAATATAACTATAAGATTACTTTAAATAAGCTACTTCTTAACTCCTTTTTACCTTTATATTAATAGTTAACTATAAAGCTTAAAGCTATAAAAGAGTATCTTATAAAGAACTTAGATAAGAGGTTTATTATTAATAGTAATAGCTCTTTTACCTCTTTAGTACTCTTTATTAAAAAGGTTAATAGTAATAAGTTATAGTTTTATATTAATTATAAGAAGCTAAACGTTCTAACTTAAAATAATCTTTATCTAATCTCTTATATTAATAAGCTTCTTTCTAAGATAAGAATAGTTAAAATTTTTACTAAATTAGATATTAGATAAGCTTTCTATTATATTTAAATAGACTCTAACTTAAAAGAGATAACTATATTTAGAACTAGGTATAGTATATATAAATATAAGATTCTCTCTTTTAAACTCTATAATAGCTTTACTATCTATTAACGTTATATAAATAACGTCTTAATTAACTATTTAGATAACTTTTATATTATTTATTTAAATAATATTTTAATCTATTTAGATACTATTAAAGAATATAAGAAATAGGTTAAGAAGGTTTTAAATTAGCTCTAAGAAGTAAGACTTTAAATAGATATTAAGAAAAGCGAATTTAGTATTACTAGAGTTAAATACTTAAGATTTATCTTAACTATAAAAGAACTTAAAGTTAATCTTAAAAAAGTAGAGCTTTTATAAAACTAGGTTTAACCTAATACTATAATAGATATAAAGTCTTATCTAGAGTTTATAAGATTTTATAGATAATTTATTAAAAGTTATACTAAAATTATTAAACTTTTAACTATAATAATATACTCTATAAAGCTATTTTTATAGATATTTAAATATAAAGAAGCTTTTAAAGTACTAAGAACTAAGCTATTTATAATTTAAATATTATACTACTTTAACTCTAATTATAATATAAAGATAGAAATAAACTCTTTAAAAAGAGTAATAGTAAGTATATTCTTATAATAATATAATAGTTTTTAGTACTTTATTAGGTTCTACTTATACGTCTTAGTTAACTATAAATCGAACTAGGAGATCTATAATAAAGAGCTATCTATTATTATAAAAGCTTTTAAGAAATAGTATCTTAAACTTATATTATATTAGAAGTATATTAATATATATTTAGATTATAGATTATTAGAATACTTTATAATAACTAAGCTACTTATAGCTAAGTAAGTCTAATAGATAGAGTTTTTATTAGACTTTAACTTCTAGATCTAATTTATATTTAGAAAGAGTAATTAAAAAGTAAATATATTAATTTAATATAAGTAAGACTTAAAAACCTATAATTAAGCTAAAGTAGATAGCTACTTATATACTCTTTTAATACTTAATTATTTAAACTCTTAAATTAATATTAAACTTACTTAGACCTTTTTATAAGAATAGTCTACTTCTCTTAATATAATTTAGTTAGATATTATTCTAGAAATAAGTTTAAATATAATTTAGAAGTTAAAAGAAGATAATCTATACTTTTTTTAGAAAGAACATTATAAACTTCTAAATAAATACTACCTCTTATTAGATAATTTACTACTTTTTAAAGATTAACTTTATATTTAAAAGAATATTAAACTTTATATAAAACTAATCTAAGAAGTCTATAACTAAGTATCTAGTACTTACTTAAGTATAAAAAAGATATACTAGTTATTAGTATAATACTACTACTAAGTTAGAATGTTTTTAGATTATAAAAAGTATATAAGGAATTATTAAGCTTATAAATACTTCTATCTTTAATAAACTAAGTAATAAGGCTTTCTTTACTCTTTATCTATACTTAACTATTCTATATAATATTTATATATAGACTTTAAATTATTCTTAAAAAATAAATATAGATTTAATACTATATTAGTATTAATACTCTATTACTTAACTATAAATACTAAAAAACTAGTTAAACTTTTTATTTAATAGATTTATTATTTTAGCTATTACCTTAAATTAATTATATCTAATTAAGAACCTTAATTTATATTATTATTTTAGACTAAATTTTATTAAATAATTAGTATTAAGCTTAAGCTTAATACTATCTACTATAAATAGATAGATAAATAGATAAAGATAATAAACTAATATATTAATTAGAGACTAAGGCTCTTTATAACTTATTATTAAGATAACTAAAGTAAATTAATTCTCTTAATAAATAGAGTATAAATAACACTTTTATACTTATCTATTAGTATAACCTCTTATTAGCTTAAGTTTAGACTTAACTTAAAGACTTTATAAAACTAGAATATATTAAAGACTTCTATTTCTTAGAAATAACTTAACTATAATAAAGTAGTAAAAGTAGCTTAATATATATACTCTATTTAGAGGATAGCTAAAGATAATATAAATAAGACTTAGAAAAAGATAGAGAATAGTATAAACTAATACTAAAAAGCTATTAACTAAGACGTTAAAGATAAAGTCTACTTATCTACTAAGAATCTTAAGATAAATCGTCTTAGCTAAAAGCTTATTAAATAGTAGATAGAACCTTTTAAAATATTAGAAAGTATAGAATACTCTTATAAGTTAAAACTTCTTAAAAGCTTATTAATTTATAATATTTTTACTTCTAATATACTTTTAAAGGATCTAAATACCTCTCTACTAGAATAAGAGACTTTAAAGCCTTTACTAGATATTATTAAAGATATATAAGAATAGAAGGTATAAGAAATACTTAGTAGTAGACTTTTTAGAAGATAGCTATAGTATTAAGTAAAATAAGTTAGATATAATTTAGATTCTACTTAGTATTTTATAAATAATTTTTAGAGTTTATTATATTATCTAAAAGACTTTTATACTAAATATCTAAAAGAGCTAGAACTACTCTAATACTTCTCTAAATAGCTTAATATATAGGAATTAAATAAGAATTAAGTAAAAGAGTTAATTTATAAAACTCTATTAATACTCTCTAATTCTAGTTACTCTTAATAAGGAACTTATAATAAAAACTTAAGATAAAACACTAACTAGTAAGAATATTTAAAATTAATAAAGTAAAGAACTAAGACTAAGTTACTACTAAAACAGAGCCTACTAACCTCTCTAGACTATAGCCTCTTCTTTCTCTAACTTATTATCCTTCTCTCTACTCTTCTAAGTATAAGAAGTCTAAATCAGCTCTTCCTCTACTACCTCTTTCTTATAAAGACGCTTCTTACCTTAGTAACCTCTTATAACTAGCTTTAGAGAAGACGTCTATAAACTCTTTAGATAGGCTTTAAAGAGGACTTAAACCTAGGTTTAGATAGAGGTCCTATCTTTTATAGTATAGTATAAAGACTATTAAATATTAGTAACTAAAACCGCTCTAATAAGTAAGAGGTACTTATAATAACCTTAGTATAAAGTGTTTAAGTCTTCTTTAAGAGAGCGAACTATATCTTTAAACTATTCTTTAGTGCTTTTATATTAGTAATAACTAATACCTTATTTAAGGCCTTAGTAGCTTTCTTAATCTCTCTCTTCTTTTTCTTAAGCTTAAGTTTACTAAACTCCTTTCTAATAAACTATAATAACTATCTAAGTTAGAACGAATTTAGTATATATTTAGGATTAAACTTACTAAGATATATATAGTATTCTACTTAATATAGTATCTATACTTCTTTAACTTTAGCTTCTTAAAAGTATATATATAATCTCTATTCTAAGATTTTACTTAAAGGCACTAAATATAGTAGACTTAGTAGATAGCTAGAAGTATACTAGGAGGATATAGAAGAGGTATTTTACTATATTAGATTAGCTCTAAATTAAGTCTAATTAAGAAGAGAAGAACTTACTTTTATATATATATATATAATATATATATATATTCTAGAAGATAAGTTAGTATATAAGAATATACCTAATTAGAAGGTATTCTTACTATTTATATTATTTAGATAAAAAGAAAAGAAGAAGAGAAGTTAGAATTAGAGAAAAGTTACTTATTAATATACTACTTATAATAATAGCTATTACTTTATAATTATTATTTATTACTTAATAATTACTATTATAATATATAATAATAGTAAGAATACAATAACTCTATAGTAGTATACTACTTTCTACCTACTAGCTAATTATTAGCTTCTCTTCTATTTATATTCTATTATTATATAGTATATAGTAGTAAATAAAGAGCAATTAGCTCTTAAATAATAATACTACTAGCTACTAACTCTACTCTAACTACTAGATACTATAATAGTAGATAAATTATATTCTTTATAATAAAGAGATAAATAATACTCTAATCAACCTAATACTATGCTAATTAATAACTAAAGACTTAGAACGAGTCTTTTTAAAGAAGAGAGAATATAATAGTATACTATTCTAGATTATTATATAATAGTACTATTCTGAATTATTAGTATTCGTGAAACTACTAATACCTCTAAGCACTGCTAATACCTCTAATAATCTTAGAGCTAAGATTATAAATAACTAATACTTATATAAGTAAAGTACTAAAGGTATTAATATCTAATATTTATATATAGAAGGGATTAAGGTTTAGATATTATATATTTAGCTTTTTAGCTCTTATTATTTAGTATTAGCTATATTAGGTAGAGCTCGGTTATTATTATTATTAGAACTTAGAAGCTTCTAATCTCTTATATATAGACGTTTATATTTAGTATAGAAGAGAGATAGTTATTATTTTCTTCTATATTAGTACCTAGTATCTATATACGTTATTCTACTATACGTACTCCTATA
>LLCB01000319.1:0-66224 GCA_001414345.1 Hymenoscyphus infarciens | reverse complement strand
TAATCGATAAATAAATCGATTACCTAGTATTATTTCTAGTAAGGTAATCGATAAATAAATCGATTACTATTATTATTATTACTAGTAAGGTAATCGATAAATAAATCGATTACCTAGTATTATTATTTCTAGTAAGATAATCGATAAATAAATCGATTACCTAGTAGTATTATTCCTAGTAAGGTAATTGATAAATAAATCGATTACCTAGTATTATTACCTAGTATTATTACTACTAAGGTAATCGATAAATAAATCGATTACTTAGTATTATTATTACTATTAAGATAATCGATAAATAAATCGATTACCTAGTATTATTATTTCTAGTAAGGTAATCGATAAATAAATCGATTACCTAGTATTATTATTTCTAGTAAGGTAATCGATAAATAAATCGATTACCTAGTAGTATTATTTCTAGTAAGGTAATCGATAAATTAATCGATTACCTAGTATTATTATTACTAGTAAGGTAATTGATAAATAAATCGATTACTATTATTATTATTACTAGTAAAGTAATTAATAAATTAATCGATTACCTAGTATTATTTTTACTAGTATAATTGATAAATAAATCGATTACCTACTTCTATTTCTCTTAAATTTATTATAAGGTAATTAATAAATAAATCTATTACCTTATACTTTTTTTTATATAGGTAATTAATAAATTAATCGAGTACATAAAAACCGGTTCTTATAAACTTATGGTTAGATATACACATAAGATCTGACCCTTGGCAGGGTGTGTCAGCATGCCCGAGGTGCGGCAATACGGCTTGAAAGTTGAAGGTGTGCAACCACTAAAAGTGTCTGGGTTTTAGCAACCGATACCGGTCGTCCTCGCACCCCAAAAGAAAGCATACTCACGAGAGCTACAGACGTTCATCACGTAGTTCCTAGGGCTCTTGTCTCTTTTGTTTCCTTTTCAAGATGGCATACTTTTTGGCGTGGCCAGCCTTATGCTTTGAAAAGCATTTGAGGATCTTAGGTGCCAGTAGTTGAGGATTGGGTTACTTGTAAGTCTGTAGCTTACTCGTGATAGTTTTGGCGAGTAAGCTATAAGTCTATAGCTCACGCGCCGAATATTCAGAGCTAAAGGTGCAGATGCTCAACTCAACTCAATGACTTCATAAGAACGATATCATTATATCATTTCCATGAAGCAAAGATTTGTTTTACTGTCTTGATCTCTTAATTTTTTTCTTCGCCTCGCAATGGACATTTAAAAGTGGCTGTAACAATCGAAGCGTGTTCGGAACAATTAAATTTCATTATTTCAGAAAGCTGGAACAACGAGAACTATTCATGTCCTCGCGACGATGTTGATAGTCACATTTGGTGTCCATATTGTTTTCAGCGAGTCAGAACATTTCAAAACGTGTCACAGCTCGTAAGCACTACAAATTCCCTCCCCGAAAACATGATTGATCTTATCCAAGGCACAAAATCTTACCTCGGTTTGAGCATATACACTTGTCGAATTGCAATGGCTGAATGAGGCTAAACCACCAAAGCCCCGCACCACTGGATGTACAGACATGGATATGTTCCACTACCCCACACTGATACTTACATGCATTTCAAGTATAGCTCTCACTCTTCGGTTCTAAACTGGCGATCGAAGTGCCTTGTTCAAACCCCACAAGGCGTTGTTATTAGGGTAAAATAGGAGTTGATGGAGGAACAGAAATAGCAATTGCCGGAGTCTCAACCACCAAAAAGCAGTGTTTTCCACTTTGAAAGATACTCAAGATGGCTCCCCCAAACAAAATTTCCAAGGTAAATACGAATATCACCCTACGTTTTCTCCAGACCTAACATCACAGACAGATCATAATAGTAGGCGCCGGTCCCTCAGGCCTCCTCCTAGGAATCCTCCTCGCCAAAGCAAAAATCCACGTCCAACTCCTCGACCAATCCACAACACTAGACACCAACCCTCGCGCAGCTCACTACGCCCCCTCCTCAGTCCGCGAACTCCGTCGTTGCGGAGTCCTCGACCAAGTCCAAGCAGAAGGCTACTTCCCAGAAGGAGTATGTTGGCGTACCATGGCAAACGAGCTTCTGGGAGGGATCCGTTCGGACTTGAGTAATGAGGATTCCATGGTCTGTTTACCGCTTGATAGACTAGATGAGATTCTTTTGAAGGAGTTTGAGGCTCAGGAAACGGCGGAGGTGTTGTGGGAGTACAAGGTTGTGGGTGTTGGACAGGATGAGGGGGAGGCGAGGGTCAGAGTTGAGACTAAAGGTGGGGAGTTGGTTTTGGGGGCGGATTATGTTATTGGGTGTGATGGAGCGAATAGCATGGTGAGGAGAAGTCTGTATGGTGATGAATATCCTGGCATTACTTTGGACAGCCAGATAATTGCTACCAATGTATGTTTGCCTTCCCCCTCCCTTTGAATTATCTGGCCTCAATCTGAATTGTTTAGGTCTACTACGATTTCCACCAATTCAACTACTGGGACTCGCAATTCATACTCGATCCCAAAGACTGGTTCATGGCGGCAAAAATCACCAAAGATGGAATGTGGCGAGTTACATACGGTGATACCCCCGGTCTCACAAATGAAGAATATCTGGCAAGACAACCAATGCGATACGAACAGATTCTGCCTGGGAAACCAAAACCTGGAGGTTACCAGTTGAAGAATGCGAGTCCGTATAAACTGCAACAACGTTGTGTGCCAAGTATGAGGGTTGGGAGAGTGCTTTTAGCGGCTGACGCTGCTCATCTGTGTAATCCTTTGTACGTCACTCATAAACTTTCCCATATGGACAAGTCACTAATTTGGAAATATAGCGGTGGAATGGGACTCACGGGAGGAATCGCAGATATAACAACCCTCTTCGATTCCCTCCTTGCTCTTCACAACAATCTAACCGATGACACCATCCTCGACGCATACTCCGAAGTACGGATCAAGAAATGGAAAGAAATCATCAACCCAACCTCCGTCGCCAATTTCCGGAGACTCTGGGATGAAGAAGTGGCAGATGAACGAGAGGAGTTTTTCGAAAGATGTAAGGCTATGGAAAGTGGGGACGAGGAGATGAAGAAGACTATTATGGCGGTAAGTAAGGCGTTTGGGTCAGAGAAGAAATGTACTGATTTGTTTTTGGCAGTCTACTTATGCTCTGAATGAGGATATGACTCCTTATTTTAGGAATGGTGTTGAGGGTGTTGAAGGGGTGGAGCCGAAGTCTCTTGCGCCTTTTGTTTGACTCGTTGGATTTCATGAATGAATGGTTGAGAGGACAAGGGTTTCAAGAGATTATGTTGGTGTAGGTGTGAAATACACCAAAATACTCTGGCGTCAGAGAGTGTATAATGTTTTGACGTTCCAAGTTGAGTTAAGAGTTTGAACAAGCTGTTGGCCGTTGTGTTACCCGCAGGCAATACTTCAGAAGAGAGGGAATCCCACCACCAGGTTTTCAGCAAATCATTGTTCGTAAATAATCGAAGAGAAACGATGTGCAACAAATTATGCACGTCAGTCCCGAAGGGGGAAAAGAGGGGCTCTTCAGGGACGGAAAAAACGTCCCTTTTGGACCTGGTGCCGCATCCTACCAAAGGACTAACACAACGTCTAAAGAAGCTTAAAAAAAATATACAAACAATTTAGAACGAGTCTCTAACAGCTAACTAACTATAAAATCAAAGCTTAGCTAATTTAGTTGTCGTGTTATGGTTTTATTCAGGATTTAAGACCAGTTTTTGGAGGGTCGAAAAGGGACGTTTTTTCCGTCCCCGAGAGGAGGGGTAAGTGGCTGCTAATGTGGCTGACCTTCTCCCAACCTCTTCATATTTTATTCCACTATCTACGGGGCATCCAATTATCCTCACGTATGTCAACTCAACTCACGTTCCCCTTCACATCCCCTTCCATCTGATAATCATCAGGCTCAAGTCCATCCTCAGCCTTCTTCCACACTTCCTCGATGATCCTAGCATGTTTCTCCGACCGGGGTTCAATCGCACACTCAAATGGCTCTGGGATGATCAACCAGCCAGGTGTCATCTCTGCAGTTGGCTCTATAACCCTTCCATCTTGCCCGATCTTCTTCTTGATGTTGAAGGCCCATAATATCCGACTGATATTCAGGAACAACGAGTTCTCAGCGAGGTGAACACCAGGACAGACTCTCCTCCCAGCCCCATAGGCGACATGATCTCGTTTGTAAGGATCTGCTGCATTGAGGTAGGTTGCAGCTGGAAGTGGGTATTCAAGATATCGTTCCGGTTTGAACTCATCTGGGTCCTCCCACCTCTCGGGATCAAAATGAATCGCCCTATTTCAACTTAGCTTAGCGAGGAATACCGAAGAAAGGGAAGGGGGAGAACATACCACCAATTCAACATAACCAAACTCCCCTTCGGAATAAAATACCCTTCATACCAATCATCCTCAACAACACAATGCTGCATTCCAATTTTATTCGCCGGTCTCATCCTCAACAACTCCTTAATAACCGCCCTAACATACGGTAAATCTCCCTCATCCTCCCAACTCGGATATCTCTCACTCCCCACAACACGATCCAACTCCTCCTGCCCCTTCCTCACAACCTCCGGATTCAACACCACCATCAACAGAAAATTATTCAAAGCCGCAGACGTAGTCTCACTCCCCGCCTCCACCAACCCCCCACACTGATACGCGCATTGCAAAGTATCCAACCCCAACTTCTCAGGCTCACCCTCATAAAACTGTTTCACAAAACACTCCCGAGCCTTCCCCTCTCTAATCTCCCTCTTCAACGAATTCCAAAGACCCAAATAAATAGGCGCATCATGCTCAAAACACTTCCTCCCAAAACTCCTCCATTTCCCAAAAAGGAACTCCGGGAAAACAGTAAGTGACGGAAAGGTATCCACGATCCAAGTCCCTGGCGCGGCATAATGTTGCATATTATTAACCACCTTGTACACTTCTTTCACAAGCGCATTATCCCAATCTGGAATGCGATGGCCGTATGTCACTGTAATAATAACGCTCGCCGAATACCTCCTATTATGATCGTAAAACCGTTCGGGACTTTTCAATAAATCGAAGAGTAATTGTTTACTCTCCAAATCTTGCACTGGTCTGTATCCCGTACTCTGCGTAATATTCAAAAGCGCATGGCTTATCTTCCTCACAACCCGGTATTGCGGGCCATAAGGAAGATAAAGTTGACGACGACCGGCACTTGCTATCTCCCCAGCGAGGGGAGAGGGAGGACGAGAGGAATAAATGGAGGATTTCTTGTCCATTAAGTCCTTTACTACGCGCGGAGAGGAGAGCCAGATGTAATCTGCGCCTCCGACTTTGGTGTAGAATATTTCTCCGTATTGCTTTGTCCAGGAGATGGCTAGCGAGCGGACTTTATCGGGTTGTGCGAGGTCGAAGAAGTTCCCTATTAGGGGGAGACCGCGAGGGCCTGGGGGGAGATGCCATCGTCGACGGTCGGTGAGGATTGTGGGTGTAGTATAGAGGTAGAAGATTAGGAAGAGGATGGTGGGAGTGATGATTGTGGTGAGGATTGCTAGTTGGTATGTTGGCAGGAGGAGGATGGTTGAGATTGCCATGTTTGTGAGGGTTTCGCTTGCGCTTACGATCGTCGGGGTACCTTGAATCTGAGTGTCGAATTCTACCCTCAACGACGATGTCGATTTCGAATGTTGTATTCTTTGAAGCTCCTCTCCGAACAACAAGGATTATCTTCTTCTCCCCACTTCTCGCTTTTTACGAGTATACCACCCTATATGCAGGCCCCACACGCAAATAGAGGGGTTCTGCAAGACATCTTCCTACCGAGTAGCTATCAGAAAGAATACCGGCAGTTGTGATGAAATCGTGTCACAAATAGCAGTGCCTGTATTGATCATCCCGGCACTTGGAGCCCTTGTGGGTTTCCGCTTACTTTCTTTTCCTAGTCGAACATTATGCTCGTCAACTGGCCATCAAAGCTCCCGCAACGGCCAAAGACTGAAATGTACTTTACTTTGTGTTTGTAGATTGTCGAATCGATCTAGCAGGTTTCGAAATGGCGCTTCAATCCTGGATCGCGCCTAGTTCGCAATCATGGACGACTATCATCATTTCGTTAGTTACAATTTTGATAGTGGAGAGAGTAATCTCAAACCAGCGTTGGAACAAGAAATACAACCTTCCGCCTCGAATCCCTGGAATCCCAATATTCGGAAACACCTTCCAACTTCCCCCCATGATGCAAGGACTATGGGGAATCGAACAAAGTAAAAAGTACGGGGAAATGTAAGAACAACTCTCCCCCCTAAACAAAAAAAATAGGCTAAGAGAGGAAATAGGTTCACCTGCACCTTCGGCGTCCAAACCTGGGTCTTCCTCAACTCCTCCCGCGTAGTAAACGACTTAATGGAAAAGCGTTCCTCCCTCTACTCCTCCCGCGTCCCCCTCCCCATGGCCTCAACAATCATGTCCGGATCCTGCCGTATCCTCCTAATGGGCTACACCCCCCGGTGGCGCGCAATCCGAAAAGTAATGCACACAATCCTCAACACCAACAACGCACCAATCTTCGCGCCCTTCCAAGATCTCGAATCAAAGCATTTGCTGTATGATTATTTACACACCCCTGATAAATGGTTTGTGGCGAATCAGAGGTTTTCCAATAGTGTGATTATGAGTGTTGTTTTTGGGAAGCGGCAGGAGCTTGACAATGAGGATACGAGGGAGTTGCTTGAGACTAGTACGGAGATTATCAGCGCGTTGCAGCCGGGGGCTAATGTTGTTGATGCGTTGCCGCTTTTGGAGAGGTTACCGGTTTGGTTGCAGTGGTGGAGACCGAGGGGGTTGAGGGCTCATGAGAAGTGTAAGAAGTGAGTTTTCCCTTTCTAAAAAGCCAAGTTCCGATGCTGATATCCCTTTGAAGGGTGTATAGACGTGAAGTTGCGGATTTGAAAGCGAGAGTGGCTGCAGGAACGGCACGCGATTGCTACGCCTTGCAATTCATGAATAGTCCGGACGCTCACAAATTTGGAGAAACGCAATTTCTCTTCTCCCTTGGTTCCATTCTGGAAGCTGGATCGGATACCTCCCGTATCACTATTTCCCAACTCATGGCAGCAGCTTGCACAGATCCCAGATGGGTAAAAACAGCACGCGAGCAGCTAGATTCGGTATGTGGAGCCAACGCAGAACGTCTTCCTGAATTTTCAGATCGCTCTCAGCTCCCGTACATCACTGCTGTAGCGAAAGAAGCATTTCGTTGGAGACCGATGGCTCAAATTGGATTCCCACATATGTTGACTCAGGATGATGAGTATGAGGGGTATCGATTTCCAAAGGGAACGGTGTTTACTTGGAATGCTTTTAGTATTGCTTTGGACGAGAAGGAGTTTGAGGATCCGATGAGGTTTTGGCCGGAGAGGTTTATGAATGAAGATTTGGGAAATCCTTTGAAGGGACATTTGAGTTTCGGTCCTGGTGAGTTGTTTTGATGACTTCCATGTGATGTGAAAGTTGTTTCTGACTCTTGATTTGCAGGACGGAGAGTATGTTCTGGGTACCATGTTGGAGAATCGAATATCTGGATCGCTATTGCGAGATTACTTTACTGTTTCGAGTTTGAAGCTCTTGAAGTAAGTGAAAAACAGTCTTCTCTTCTATCCAAAAAAGAAAAAAAATACTTACTTAGATATTAGGGAATTCCTAACAATTCTCTGCAAATCAATTGGCTAGAACATCGCTGGGCTCCCTTTCCAATGTCCATTAAACCACGAAGTCCGGCACATGCAGCACTGGTTGAAAGAGAAGGAAGGATTGCTGCCGATACGAGCTATTGAAACACGACTTAAGATAGGTAGAGATCATGGAAGAAAAAGATGGTTATTTTAATCCTCTTCAATTTGCTCATGAACTGAAAATTCAAGAAGCAATCAAGAAACTCCCTTTGTAGGTCTGGATAGCATCCAAAACATAAAGTGAGAGCTTCAGCCATTGCTTCTCGTAAAATCTCTAACTATATTGTGCAAAACAGTAAAGGGCAGTTAAATGTTAGCCGAGAAGGTTGAGATTTAGAAACTCGCCATCTTGCTTCCCGCCTATTGTGCTGGAGATACTCGAGATTCGAGTACTGAGCAAGAATAGCAAAAGAACACCCCCCAAGAAGGACTGTGAAACGCAATTCTATGAAAGATACACGAACAAGCGAGAATGACGATACTGACTCAATTGATTTTGCATGAGCCACGGAACTTGTTCGGCCCACCCATCGGAGATATCTACTTGTACTTCGTCCCGGGCGAAATAAACGTTAAACAAGGGGGTCACTTTATATACTTTTCAGGGGGTTTTGGGTGGCATAAGACATCGGAAATGCATTCTTCAAATCTGTGTCAGCAAAAGGGTCCCTTTCCACAAGCCACAATCACCTTATCGTGAACATTTCACCTCGCCTCCGCAATTCGTCATGTTCCCTTTCATGCATCGACCTTTTCGCGGCAGGGTTTGGAATGCGGCTCAATTGTCCCTATGGTCTGATTGTTTTTCATCTGAGCCATCATACCAATAAGATCGCTGTCGATGAATAAGAACTGGAATGCTTGGTTTGTAGGAATCCCAAATTCTGACATGTCAATCATCAGGATTCGAGTTGCAAAACCTTCTATTTGACATCGGCTTCTCCGCAATCTCACCCTTCCCCTCAGTGGCACTCTGGAGCCGCCATCTAATCTCTGATAAAGGCTTGATTTGGTTCGATCAGTGGCACAGGGCCCGTCACATGAGTGAGATTATGTCAAATATGACTGGACCACGGACTCTGATATGGACGGCTGGTAGATGGAGATTGGGATATGAATGTGAGGTTATTGGGTTATTGGGTTATTGGGTTATTGATTTGAAGAAACCGTTGCCCCCCTGTTCAGCCGAATGTTTAATCAGTGGTGCTGCGCTAATGCAAGTGACCTCCGTCCGGGTATCGGCTGTTTATTGGCTGGAGCGACCCTTCCTCTTTGGGAATTGGGAATTGGGAATTTGAAGCAATTTCCCAACTGTCAGGGTGCGGTGCATTCGGTGGCAGACCAACCTCTCCTCTGGAGAAGCAATGGAGCCAATGGATGGTCCTCAACACTATTCCCCTTTCGGGTCGGGGATCCTTCTTGACCTCGTCGTCGCCCAAGGCTTCTCTTCTTCCTTCTTCCTTCTTCGCGAACTCCTCAATTGCGCTGCTCGTCTTGCTGTTCGTCGCTCCGGCTGTTAGCCACCACGCTCCTTCTCGATATTACCCATATCACTACTCACCAAGTCACTCTTTGTTGCGACGTTAGTATAGCTCGACTTCTTCACCTCAGCTTACACGTCTTCACCCACGATCCACCCACGATCTCACCTCCCGTTCCATCGATACGAGACAAGAAGGAAGAGGGGCCTGCGCTCGAGCATCGATATCTACCACCTACATTGGCATATTAAGCGCGACTGGCAGATCTCACCATGAAGTTTTTAGATATTCAGAGTGCCGTAGGCACCGCCGTCTTGCTATGGGCATTACCATCCGACGCGAAACATGGTCGCGGGTTGTCGCATATGGAAACTTTTGGGAAGCGACACCAGCATCAGAAACTTCACTTGTCACCGCGGGTTAAGAAGTTGGAAACTACGTTGGCAACTCGTGGAGGAAGCTGCCCGTTCCCTTCAGATGCTGGATTGGTTGCCGTTACACCAGGGTCAAAGAATGGAGGATGGGCAATGAGTCCAGATCAATCGTGTGAGCCAGGAAGTTATTGTCCTTATGCTTGCCCACCCGGTCAAGTTATGGGACAGTGGGATCCAGCTGCCACTTCGTATACATACCCGGGATCAATGGTATGTAAAAATGGGAATACAGATTGAAATTTACTAACTAAATTCCAGAACGGAGGTCTTTTCTGCGACAAGAGCGGTTCAGTTAGCAAGCCTTTCCCCGACAATCCATACTGCGTTGATGGATCTGGTGCCATTGGAGTACAGAACAACGCTGGATCAGGTGTAGCCTTTTGCCAGACCGTCCTCCCAGGAAACGAAGCCATGTTGATCCCAACTCACGTCACCAGCTATAAGCAATTGGCTGTCCCAAACCCAAGTTACTGGTGCTCCACCGCTGCTCACTACTATATCAACCCTCCAGGAGTGAGCGCTTCAGACGCATGTGTCTGGGGTGATGAGTCTAAGCCAATTGGAAACTGGGCACCATATGTAGCTGGAGCCAACACCGATTCCACGGGAAACACCTTTATCAAGATCGGATGGAACCCTATCTGGACTGGCTGCAGCCTTTCCAAGACTCTCCCAACTTTCGGTATCAAAATCGTCTGCTCTGGTTCTGGTTGCAACGGCACTCCTTGCTCAATCGATCCTTCCGTCAATGGTGCAGGTGGTGTTACCAGTTCTGATCAAGCTACTGGAGCAGGTGGCGCAAGCTTCTGTGTCGTTACAGTTCCGAAAGGCCAAAGCGCCGATGTAGAAGTCTTCTCAGTCGGTGGTGGTAGCTCTTCCGGCCCTTCGTCTTCCAAGGCCAGCTCAAGCTCCAAGGCGAGTTCTACAAGTTCAAGCGCCAGTCAGACTCTCACACCAACCCCTTCTTCCACTTCGACTCAAGCACCTTCATCGACCTCGACTTCCACCACCGAGAAGCCAAGCTCCACACCCACCTTCTCTAGCTCAAGCTCTTCTTCAAGTTTTTCAAGCAGCTCAGAATCTAGCACCAAGGTCTTGGAGGTCTCTTCTTCATCTTCATCCTCTGAATCATCTTCCTCTTCAAGCGCTTCAGCCACATCCACATCCAGCTCCAGCCAAAAAGCGTCCACAACCCCTTATCCAACAACAAGCGACTTACATCACATCCTTTTCGAGAACGGAACCTCATCACAAACAATGGCTATTCAAGCTTCAGCAACCGGAAACGCAGCGAGTGTCACAAACATCACTTCTGTGTCTGCCTCCTCGCCAACAGCAGTAGTAACCGCCAAGAAGAGCGCCGCAGACATAAACTTTGTCTCTGTATCTACCATCTTCTTCGGTGCCGTCTTCGCCTTTGCCTCAGCGTACCTCTTATAAGCGTCTTTTACAAACAGGATATTGTCACAAGTCATCTTGTGCCATATTCAATTTTGAGACACGATTACCGACCGATATGAAAACAAATCTACTTCTCATCTTGAATATATGGCACCCCTTTAAAATCATTCTAATACGTCCGGAATAACGTAATTTTTATTATTTAGTATGGAACAACCCACTTTCTGGAGTTTTGGTCCATGGTTCGCATTTTTGTATATTTTGTTGGCGATTCGACAAAACACCACTTTCTTATGCACATATCGTTATCTCAAACCCGTTTTTCCTGCTGGAGCAGCTGGAGATACCCACTTGCGATTTTGGCTGATACCCCCGTTATTTATTTGTTTGCTTAATTTTATTTGCGCGCGCCTGCCTTTTTTGCTGGAACACAGCACATACTTTTTTCTTTTGTGCTTGTGTTTTTTTGTTTTGTTAGATATATGTTTTTGTCGGATTACCCTTTTGTAATTTGCTTTGAATTTATACACTTGAACAAGGAGGGGGGGGGGATTGTGAATATAAGAACTTTGTATTTTTTGGAGGAAGAGGGGATATTAACTTCTTGTTTTTCTTTTACGAAGTTTATGGTGTTGATGTGTGTTATGAACAATATATGTTCTGCTTCTATTTTTGGGGTGAGACAATAACTTTTTATTACCTATTCGTTGAAGGATTTAAATTTGAAGAGTTGAGATGGTAAGGGTGAGGAGGGAGGAGGTTAAGAGATCTTGGGGGAGAAAAGACTAAGAGAGAGGGCAAAGAGGATAGGAGAGAGAAGAAGAAGGGAGGATATCTCGTAGAGATATTGATCGAGTGGAAGAAGAGAGAGAAAATCAAAAATAAAAGATTCTGAGTACCTGCTGTCTATCTTTTTTCGGTGTGATTTTTCTCGTGCTATGTTCAGTTTCTTTCCTCGTCTATGTTCTAATGCTAGGACCTGGTAGCAATCGCTCGAACCTGCCTCGCCTAATAAGCGGTGAGAGAATATAATACGTCGGTTCTAGTAATACGTAGATTTTTTTCAACATCTAAAAGTCTTAAAATCGACTTTTATAACTCTTCTCTATTATTATTTTTCGTCGGAGTCTCTAACTCACCTGTCTATCTACTACTCTCCTATCTAGGTCGGACTTTTTAATTAGTCTTACTTTTTAATTAGTCTCGCTAAGATTTATATATAAAACGTGTTATTACCTAAGTTTTCAGATAGTAGATTTTCGTATATCAACGTTTTTTATAGCTATCTCGACTAAGACTAATTAAAAAGGAAGATTAATTTAAAAAGACTAACTCTTTTATAGATAAGATACTAGTAAGTAGGCGAGTAAGTTAGTAACTTTAACGATTAATAGTATTCTTTTTTATCTTTTATTTTATATATTTATATAGTCTTTTTTTAGCTATTTATTAGTAGCGGCTATATAAATAGACTAATTTATAGAGTTTCTATCTAAAGAAGCTTATATACTTTTTAGAGTATCTATTACTAGACTTTACGTCTTTTATTCTAGATATCTTAGTAAGAGCTTAGTAGTTTCTTATATTTCTCTTTTTTCGTTATTAGTAGAAGTAGATCGATATAATATAATAGCTTTTATAAAGGCTTAGTTAGCTCTCTCTTATATAAGAATATTGAGAATTGTTTTCTAGTATAGTATTTTATATAGAATAATTTTTTTAATATATCTTTAATCTAAGTCTTTTAATTTTATCTCTACTCTATAGTTCTATATCTTTTAAAAAGCATTTCTACTACTTTATCTAAGAGGTACTAAACACGTTTTGAAGATCTACTTATAATAATTATAAATAGTAGAGAATCTATTCTCTAGCTATAAAGACCTCTCTAGTTTTATACTCTTATTCGTACTATCTAAGCCTCTTCTAATTACTCTACTACTATTACTAGAAGTTCTTTCTCTATTCTAGTAATTCTCTTAACTTAAATATAGTATATACTAATTATATAGAATAACTACTATAAGTATTATCTCTAATCTTAAGTAAGTATAGAGCTCTCGCCTTCTTAGAGTTATATATAATTCTATAATATCTCTAGAGTATAAGTTCTCTAGTATTAGTAGATATATAGAATTAGTTTTAAAAGCTTTCTTAATTAGTTTAGTAGTCTATAGATACTACTATTAAGTTAATAAGCTATATAAGTCTTTTTTATTAATCTCTATTAAAGAGTAAAATTAGTAAAAACTCTAATAGTTATAAAAAGAAGTATTACTATGTTATTAACTTAAACTTAGCTCTATAGATAATTCTAAAGCGAGAATAGAACTATTAGAAGTTTAAAGAATATATTATATATAGATCTTAAGTCTTTATATCTCTATTAATAGTACTTTAATTAGTTTCTATTATAAGTTTTAAGAATAAATTCAAGTTCTCGCTTAAAATTAATAGAATATTCTAGAGTTTCTTAAAAAGATTAAATTTTTTTAATAGAGAGCTTTTCTAACTACTATAATAATTCTATAGATAATCTACTAATATATAAGTATTATTTCTTCTAAGAAAGTATTTAATAAGTATTTATTAAGATATTAGTCTTTCTAGTAAGTATTAAAAAAGTGTTATTGTTTTTCTATATATTCTTAAATATAGAGAGTTTAGATATAAAATCAAATCGACGTATTACGTTCACTCACTTATAAGGCATGTGCCTGCTATGGATATATAGCGAAATTAGCGATCATTTCCCCAGGGTTGGCTCTGGAGGCTGGTTAAATAAAGTCACTGCCTATAAAAGTCCAACAACGAAGTAACAAAATGCGAGGAAAATAGTAATATTATATTTGCTAAACTTATTAGTTCTGCCGAATCGGAAACATAGATAGGAGGTGTTGTGATGTTCTGGCGTTTTTTTTTACTCTCTCTCCTGAGGCTCTACAGGGACAGAAAAAAACGTTCTAATTTTGTCTCTTCGAAATTAGTCTTAAATGATGAATAAAACCACAACACCAGAATTGAAATAGATAAGCTTCTATTCTAGTATGTAATGGCTCTTATATATATATATATCCAGAGTTTTTTTTTAGTAAATTTTATATATTTCTTCTCGTCTCTTTAGATGTATGTTCTATTGTGCATATCTGTCTTCGGTGGCCTCAAGAGCTGGCAGAATAAAGTCGGCGCGGATAAAAGTCTAGCGAGGAGTTGATAAAATGCAGGGGGAAAACAATTTTGATATTAAGTTGGGTAGGCGCATTAGTTCTTCTGCTTTAGAAACTTGTGGTTCTGGAGTTAGTTGGTGTGGTGCACTGAAGGCATGCGCTTTAGAGGGCGGGGGGATAAGCGATAAGACACTGCCTATAAGGGACCGAGAGTACGCAGATTTGTGACATGGGCATACCACTTGTCAAGAAGCTCTATTAACTGATTAGATGTTTTAAGAATACTCTAGAGATTGGTAAGCATTTTCGTTAATTATTGCGATTTTATTTTGGCTTGTAGAGTGAGACGGCGTTTTATTTCTTACCCTAAGAGCTTATCTCGCGGTGGACTAGTGACGGGTAAAAAACCCCCGACTTTCTGCAAGTATAAACACATCAATAAAAATCGGAAAAACATACAAAAAATATGACATGAGAGAGGATTGAGTATTTGATGACTTTTAGGGATCTCAGATTGTTTCAGTGTCAGTTCTTGGAGCTGTCAAGTACCGAAGATGAGACGATGGTTTGAATATTTACTACCATGACCGCGAGCTCGTCTTCACTACTTTCTTGCATTACAAGGGCTAACTAGCATTAAACAGAGGGTTCAGTTACACTGAAATACACTGAATAACTCTGAGTAGATGAATTAGAAGAAGGATCACCAGTTCCTTGAATAGAGTAGAGGGAATAAGCGATCAACCCCATAGGAATGAGCTCATATAAGCGAGTAAAAAACAAGGAGAAAACAACGCTAGTATCTTATAATTCAAGGGCTGAGACAGAAAAACTAGGGAGTTCACAAGTGAGTTGTACTAATTCATTAGTTTGAAGCTGTTTTCCCTCGATTAATTGTTGCGTCATATCGTGAACAGCTGTCATAAGACTTGGGGCGGCTCGATTTTTAGTAGAAGTCCCAACTTGACAAATGGACACTTTTCCCACGTTATTTCTTTCTACCCAAATCTTGAGCACTTCAACTCGGAGTCTTTGGTGAAGGGATTCTACGGAACCAACACATCAGGCGCCTGGGTTACTCTGTCGCGACACTTCAACGCCTTCCTTAAGTCGTGGCATCATAGAAAATCTCAAACCATGGCGGTCGAAACGGAGAACACGGCTCCTCTCCAAAGACCAGTTGAGCAAAAAGATTCGGGTTTGTTTCCATATCCACTATTTACCTTCTCGCCATCACATCGCATCCTATATTATTTAAGAACGATTGTTGAGAGAATCAAGGACCCATTGTTTCTAATTCTTCTAAACGTCCTCGGCGAATGGTTCTCACTGTTCTAGAAGACTGGCACATTTTCCAATATTTTCACTACAACCGAGAAAGAAAACCATAGATCGCATACTGACATCCCTCCAGAGGCAACAAAACCCCTTACCAACCCCAACGAACCAAGACTCTACCCCAGCATCCCAATCACCTCCGTCCAATTCCCCAAATCCTGGGCCCGAACTTACATCCCCACCCAAACGCCCCACGAAGTCACCGTCTTCTCGCAAGAAGTGACCTTCACCATCCTCCACTCCGAAGAACTGAAGGGTATAAACCCCTCTGAGCGAAAATGGCTTTTTTGGATGTGGGCGAGCATCGAGAGAGTGCGAGAGGATTTGGAATTCGATGTCGATGGATTGGATGAGAAGAGAATAGATGAAAAGGAGAAGTGGATTGAGGATAGGCGTGTGGAGTTAGAGAAGGCTTTTGAGTTTGCGAGGAGTTATCAGGCCGCGTTGAAGAGAAAATGTTCGTCCGGGAGGCTGCGTGAGTTTTGGAGGTGGATGGAGGCGAAAAATAAGGTAGAAGCGGAGGAGAAGGTTGTACAGGAGGAGGAGGAGAGTGAGGGATGAGGAATTAGTCTATTATGTTTGATCTTATATCACTTTACACCCTTGAGTTGTGAGTCTTCTAATTGAGTGTAGGAAGTTTGTTCGATAAGGATTTCAAAAGGGATTAAAGGGGATTTTTAATATTTATTTGTATATGCCCTTAAGGGAAATGGTTAGGTATCGATAGCGGTTGAGAAATCACCGAGAAATATACTCACGTACTTAACTTTGATAAAGACTCTTTTAGAAGCTTGTTCTTAGTCTTAATCTAGTAGAGAAATAGGAAATAGTAACCTCGAAACTAGATACTTTAATATTAAGTATATAAATAAAGATTATAGAAAGTATTACTACTTGGTTTCTGAACTATATATAATCTTAATAGGTTTTCTTAGTTATTATAGTTTTGGTTAATAATTATAATTACTATTTATAAGTAATCTACTAATAGCAAGGACTAATAGCATAACTCTAGAAGTAATATATACCTTTCAGAAGTACTCTAGGCCTATTTATAGTATATTTGAAACTTATTAAACAACTTACTTTGCTATCGCTCTCTACTTATATATAGACAACCTATAATAGCAAGTTATAACAAACACTTGAAAACCACGCCTAATACTGTACCTAGTATAAGGATCTTTGATATAATGAATGACCTGATTTCTTTTTGTTAGTAAGCTTTTCATCCTTTTTCTACTACAACAAAATGATGCTTTGTTGTAACCTCCCTTCCAGCTATTCCTGAACATAATGTAGATAGCAAGAGCCTAGACATTTCTTTTAACAAAGTTAAGAGGCAGTCTACCATTTTTAAACGCAGCATCAATTACATAGAGAGTACTCGTTGTCTAGCATGTTGGTGATCACATTCTACTATTCACAGGTTCCCTGCATATGTTAAGAACCTAGTAACCTTTTCCTTCCAAGCTACTGACTCACTAGTTGACTGGTGAAGGGTGCTAAAACTACTTTAGGTCTGTTGTTACTCTTCATGGAATTGCGAGAGTGTGGTTTATGCCCACTATTACAGCTGCCATCAAGCTATGATACTAATCAACTCTTCTTTATTTCTACTTCCTAGAAACAAATTCCTTGACCAACACTTCTTCAACAACAACAATCTCGTCAACGCGTCTGTGAAACAATGCAACGTGACACCCTTGAAAGAAAACTAGAGAGTGAATCATAGAATGTTCCCCCTGTAAGCTTGCCACGCTAACACCCCTCGTTCTGGAAACTTCTAGACTATAACTATTCTACCTAGAATCCCTTCTTATATCAAAAGGTCTTCTCATCTTGACACCAAAGCTAGACCCAAAGTCTCCAAGTGTCACATACCAATAAATAGTCAATCAGTGACACAACTTACACAAAGTAAGTAACTTCAATACTCTCCCCTACTTAACCAGTTAAATTTGAAGCACCTAATTATCATCTTTAGATCTGTCACCATGACACGTACCGCCCCCTAAGCCTTGAAGGAGTCGGCCGTAAAGATAGTGGAAGCTGAGAACCAAGTACTTCAAATATAGTTCACCTCTCTCTTGAAACACACCATCACGTTGGATCAATCTCTCTGTGAAACCACCTAAGACCCCTTAAAGATAAACGAGGAGTGCTTTGTTCTACAGGCCGAGAATGAGTCTCTCTGTACTTAACTTTCTTCTGCCCAAGATATCGAGGCCGAAAACCAAGCTTTGCAAGCTGAGAACGACTCTCTCCGTGCGCAATTTTCTTCTGTCGAGGAGAACAATAACGCCTTGGAAGCTGACAAGAATTCCCTCAAGCGAACCATTACCGACCTAAAGAGCCTCCTCAGCGACCACGGAGATGGCAACGAATTCCTTAGGAGACACATCTCGACTATGAAGGAGAAGAAGAAGGTGCAAGGAAAATTGGGTGAAAATGAGAAGATGAATGAGGGCCTTAAGAAGGAAATGGAACAACTCAAGGAGAAGGCTCCGAAGGACATGGTTCAGAACAGAGAGACTGTCAAGGCTCTCACGGAGCTGGCAGAGCTTATCGGGCTACCAAAATCAAAGGTGTATGCTGGTAGGAAAAAGTTGGAGGAGGTCCAGACTCTTGTGAAGAACTTGAAGGATCCGCTCAAGGAAAAGGAATCTGAGAGAGTCAAGTTGCGCCAGATGAAGGAGTCTCTAGTGGAAACTAAACAAAGCATGGTGGCTGAGGTAACCAAGACAATGGAGGTGGCTTTTCCCAATGTCGCAAAGGCTTTGGCGAAGCAACGTCGTGCCTTGAACGAGGTAGAGACCACCCCAATTACACCTAAAAAGTAAGAGAGTTGAGGTGTGGAGATTACTTACAGAAAGGGAAGAACAGAATTGGTAGTGGCTTAGTAGAGTTTGAGATTCTGTTTATTAGTCTAGGTCCTTGGGATGACACATAGACTACTAGGTATCATGAATTGATTCTTTCTCTACTGTGTTTTACCAATTACAAGTTTGTGGAAGTGAAAAAAAAGCTCTGATCCTTAACGTATTCTTACTATTCCCTACTTACTACTTACCTAACTTAAGAACTAGTTTTACTTGCCTTCTAACAATCTTGTTTTCAAAAAGTAGCCTTCTCTATAAGGGTGCCATTGGGTGCTGAGAAAAAGTCTCTTTTGGATGCCGTGAAAATGTGCACTAGAAAGTGGGTTTCAATTGTAAAAACTGTACGCCGGCAAGATCGAATGGAGACATATACCATGATAATTCACTTTTTTTTTCAAGCAGTCAACCTTGAAAGTTACCGACTTCAGTTTTAGTACTCCGTAGATGACCTACAAATGGCATTCACCTTGTGAAGCGCTTTAAGTTTTGTGCCCCCCACCACCCCTGAAAGACGACATACCTTGGAAGAGTGAATTCAAGACTGGCAAATGTAGCAGTCAGCCTGCTAGCAATTTTTATATTTAAATGCCCGTCCACTCCCTACCTTCCACCGCTACATGCATCAAGTCTTTGTACTCTAATAAACCGAAAGCCTTGAAGTACCAGCAAAACATCTCACCTTCACAAACAGCACCTAAACACAGTTTGTAAGTAACATCCCTATCCATAGACACCCGCATTTCATTACTAACCATTCTCTCCTCTCAGACCGCAATATGACGCGCACCGTCCCCCAAATCAAGTCCTTAGTGGATGAGAACCAAGCTCTGAAAGCTCGTATCACTTCCCTAGAGGAGAATAACACAGCTCTTGCCCAACGCCAGACTTCGAACAAGCAAGCCCACTTAGCTGAGACCCAAGGTCTTCAAGATCATATCGCGTCCCTGGAAGTGCGTGACGCATCTCTCACCCAAAGCCTCGAGGCCCTTCAGCACACCACAACCGAAAATCAAGCCCTCCAGGCTCAGATTATTTCCTTGGAGCAACGCAACACGACTCTTCACCAAGTTCAAACTTCCAATGAAGCCGCTCACCTCTCGGAAGCCCAAGCTCTCCAAGTACACATCAAGGAGCGTGATGCAGAGGAGCAGGCGCTCTTGGCCGAAAACCACGCTCTTCAGACTCAAATCGCTGACCTGGAAGAACGCAACGCAGCTCTTCAAGCACGCATTGCTGCCTTGGAAGATCGCCAAAACCAAGAAGAGGCCATCTCAGCAGAGAACGCTTCTCTTCGAGCACAGATCACTTCCTGGGAAGAGTGCAACGCATCCCAAGAGCAGGACCTAGATGAGAATCAAGCTCGTATCGCTGACCTGGAAGAACAAGTTGCCGCTCAGGAGGAAGCCCTAGAGGATAATCAAGCTCACATCACGTCCTTGGAGGACCAAACCGCAGCACAAGAGCAGGACCTGGACGAGAAAACCTCCCTGGTCACTTCCCTAGAAGACAACAACGCATCCCTCATGGAGCGCGAAGCCTCACTCGAGCAAGCGGTCCGACGCCTCCGCGCCCAAATCACTTCCTTGAAAGGACTGAACGCACTTCTCACCGAAAGCGAATCCTCAAAGGAAGCCGAAATCCAAGTTCTCCAAGAGCAAAACGCATCTCTCATTCAAATCCAAGCCACGACCGTGACCGAGAACGACGCCCTCCAAGCACAAATCACCTCTCTCACCCATTCCCAAGCCCTAAATCAAACACACACCACCTCCCTCGAATCACGTAACGCATCCCTAGAATCCCGAAACGAGTCCCTCACCACCGCTCTCGAGAATCTTACGCGCCCATTAGAGAAATGCAACCATTCCATCGCCTCCCTCGAGAAGCGTTTGCAAGAAATGAAGGAGGGGGAACAGGGAAAGTTAGATGAGCTGATGAAGTTGAAGGAGGAGGTTAAAGCTATCATGGAGGAGAGAACTTTCAGCTATACATCAAACGGCAAGGACAAGTCGGATAAATCTAGTGGCAAGGACGGCAAGGATAAATCGACAGCAAAGAGTTCGGGTGTTTTTCATTCCATCACCGGCTGGGAAATTTAAGCTGAGCGAGCAGCGGGAAAGGAGAGGAGCGGAGGTGAGAACTCAGCGTAGACGATCACGATTAGAGAGTTAGTAGTCTAGGATAGGGATACCTACCTCGAGGATAAGATAACCCAAAATAGTTCTTTCCCCCCTCCGTACAAATAATCGCTTCTAGATGTGATTTTTCTACTTTGAAACCCCACCCAGTCCCCTTCTTTTCTCCTCAATACATTCTTAAGCCCCCTTGAAATACATCGAGCTTCTTCAAGAGATCCTGTTTTAAAGACGCACTCTTCAAAAACTATTATACTCTGCCCCCCCCCCCCCTAGAACAACCACTAAACCAAGAATCATCTTCTACAAGTATATTATATCGCCCGTCTCCAAAAAAGGCGCGCTACAGGAAGAAAGGGAAAGGGGGGGACATGGCCTGAAGAACAAACAATAAGCACCTTACTCAAGTCACTCACTCCTAACCACCACTCGAATGTATATTTACACAGCAACTTGCAATCTCTCGAAACATTTTCACAGATCCGACGGTTTAACTACCAGATCCCTTTTCTCCCCTCTCATTACTCCCCCCTTGTCTGCCAATTCTCTCTATAAAAATTCCCTTCTTAGGCTTTCCTACGAGTACGACCTCGACGCAATAAAAGGAAGGCGTGAGCGAGCATAACCAAACCTAAGCCAAGTGCTTGCTATGAAAACACCAAACTACATGAACAGCACGTGTTCCACATAAATTTCTCATAGATAAGAAAGTAGGCGCCACACACAGGTGGAGACATGGATATTCTCCGCAATAAGCATCGTGACGTAGGTGAAAATTGTATCTGTCAATCAATTGCATCACGCCTACATCCTTCCATAACTCTTTTAAGGTCTGGATATTAATTCAAACCGAAATGTTAAGGAGAGAGAAATCACATTACAATCCATGGACCACAACACATGAGAGAGGCTCAAAAATCAAATTCATATCCATCTTCCACAATCTAAGTGGCCCTCGTCATCCATAACAGAGAAAACAAAGGATAACGCAAGCCATGCATAAAAAAGTAAACCCTGCAAGACTGACCCGTAAACAAAGGCCAATGGAGAACCGATCCAGGATTTTGCCAAGCAGACCGAGTAAGAAGGAAACGCAAAAACCATCGCAAATCACCAAATACATAATACAGCAGCCCTCATGAGTGTCATAAGTACCTGCTAAGTCCATATTCATCCACGCTGCATCGAATCGTTCCTCATACCTCGTCGGATCATATCCATATTTTTACTTTCGCCCCACTTCCCTATACCACGCACCATCCATCACATTTTCCCGTTTCCATTGTCGTAGGTAGCTCCTGAGACTGTCGCCCATTGACACTTCATACGGCAATCAAAGGGTCCTCGGTCTTCAAAGAAGCGATGGACTCCTCACCTGAAGGTGGAGCGTTAAACTCGACCTTCGGTGCAGCTGGGAAATCCTCATCCTTGTAAGAGGGGATGGTTTCCTTCTCAATAACTGGCTCAGTCTTGATTGCCTCAGTCTTGACTGGCTTGGCAGATGCAACTGGAGAGTTGGATCGACCACGAGCGCTACCAATGAGCTCTTGTGCCTTGTGAGAGTAGTCTCCTACGTATTGCTTGGTGGTTTCGGTAGCACGGGCGGCGTGGTGGCTAGCAATCTCACGAACTTGCTTTGTTTGTTGGTTTGCGATATCGGCAGCTTGGGCGAGATAGTGGTCGATAAGTTCCTTGTTGGTCTTGTAGACAAGTGGTGCAATGAAGGCGATGGTGGTGGCAAGAAGAGTAAGACCCCAGAATGGAACAAACTTGATCAAGAAGTAGGAGATGAAAGAACCGAGGAAAGCCTAGAATTGTCAGCAATAATCTTACAGGGAATATATGCAACACTTACAGCGGCAGAAACAGCAACATTCTCGACGAAGAGAATACGCTGAGACTCAATGACGAAGAAGTTGATAAGCTCGTGGACGTCCGCGGTGAGGGAATCAAGTGTCGACTTGGAAATGGTATAATACTTCTTTGGGCGGAATTGAGAAGTAAGCCCGGTGGACAAGATTGACTTTCCAGCAATCTCAGCCAACACAGTCACAGCCAGTGTCATATATGTAACCTTGAATGTGTATCGGAGGACATCGAGGTATCGGGCAGCGAAGATGAACGAGACAATGGAGGCGAAGGCAATGCCGGAGGCTCGGGGATTGTTCCATGATAACAGACTCGTGAAGAAGGAGTGGTAATGTGTGAGCTGTTGACCGGTGGCAGCTGGGGTTGCTGGTGTTGTGCGGGAGGCAGCGAGATTCGAGAATTCGGCTTGAGTCTTAGCGTGTTGGTCTTTGACGCTGTCCGCGAGGGGGCCTGGGGAAATGTCAACAATGCATTTTCATTTTCCATGAACAACAATAGAGTGCTTACCATTAGTAACACTCTGGGTTACCGGGTGGTTTGCAACTGCGCTGGCTGCGGCGGAAGCATCTAAGAAAGCTGGGTCAGTCGTGGGAAAGGGAGCTTCGGAGCTTGGAGCAACTGTTTCAAGTGTTAGCAACGCCCAGTTCAGGAAGCCCAGGATAAGATGATGCAGAGCAGCGACATACCTTACTGTTGATCACACTGTTCTTTGCGTTCTCGAGACCGGTAGAGCCATTTGTGGAGGTCTGCTCGATGGAAGGAATCGCCGTATCGTTGGACGTGAAGTCGGACATGGTTGCGAGCTCGTGAGGAGATCGGGTCGGGGCGAAGGCGATTGTCGGCGACCAAAAAGAGTAGGGAAGAGGTTCCTTGGGGATGACACTCTTGAGGCAGATGTAGATATCTGGCAGATGGGATTTCTAGGATGGGATGAGGTTTTTGGTTGCTATCAAGGGAAAGAAGCGGATTTGTGGATGGACGATGGTGGTGGTGGGCTTGTCAAGCAAGGCAAGGCGAATTTATTAAAGGGAGGAGGAGCAAGCGAATGAGGCTAGCCTGGTGGGTAGAAGCACACGACCTTGCTTTCCAGGTTCGCAAATTGTGGCTTGATGACGTGTGGCACAGCCACATCTGCCTGTGGTAAAGCGGCATTCACCAGCAGTTCCACTTGTACCCTTATAGCCCTTATAGACCTATTGTTCCAGATCTTCTAGGATAAAACACCTTCAATTGGTCTGGATTAAGCACCAAGACTCTACATTGATCTAAACGTCTTCTCGGATAATATAATAATATATCGAATGCGACAAGCTGGAACACCGGCATCTACTCTATTCAATGCCGCTTTTGTTGCCGTGGGCAGGTGCGACAGAGATGAAGTCACCAACAATTGCGCAACTACTGAACCCAACTTCTACCCCTTTCCACTCCCCACATCTCTGCGGATAGCTTCGAGTCCATAGAGAAACCACATAGGGTCCTTTTCCTTCAAAAACAGACCTACTCCTATCTTTGCTCTCCTTTCCATGAGCTTCAACAGCTATTCCTGACGACTCTTTTACATGTGATCGCGTCAGACACGAGGAAATGTCGCGATGGCTACATCTGCTGACGAAGAAGGCCACGAAGCCATCTTGACTCGGAGTGGAGGGACACATGCTGCTTATACAGTGAGCAGCTGTTTGAGAATTCTGTTTGCAATAGTCCCTTCAAGTTGCAGGGGAAGCAAAATCACTCAGATCACGTGGACGAAAGTCCAGAACTCTCCCGTCTGAACAATCAGTCGGGTTATCGTTGTTTGATTGTTTGATCTTTCAAGGGGGTAATTGTGGATTCTGTGTAACCAGCCTTCAAATTGGTCTCAGGGTCTGGGGGTCCTTCAGTGGAAATGGGGGCCTCGTCAGGAGAGCTTTACCAAGCCTTTCTTTTTCTCCAACTACATCGTTTCAAATGTAGCTTCTTTTTCATTGCCCTGTCAATTTATGAGTTCATTTATTGGTATTTCCCCCAAAAGTCCTTGTCTTTAACAGTATGATCGATAACTTCTCTCAAAGTGGTATCGTTATCCAGTCATCCAGAGGTCCCAAAGACTATGTTTAAGCTTTCCTTCGACAAGGTTGTACTAGCGGCGAAAGTAGCATAAGCGTGTGAATAGAGATGGTACCAGCTTTGTACTTACTTCCATTCTCATTTGGTTAACTGTCCGCTTACTATAGCGTTACGTCCTCGCAATTTTTGTTATTTGGTTATTCTTTGAAGCAATATCTCGTGTTTTTGTTCTACCCAACCCATTCCCAAGTTCAAGTAGCCTCTCACACATTCCTTGTACACCTGAGAAAATACCTTATACTAAAGGTTTAGAGCAATCAAATAGAATAACAGGACACTCTTACTCGCACGTAGAATAAATCATTGTGTTTTTGGTCTGCGACACTGCGGTTCACAGCCCTTTCTTGAAGTGGTTTTCCAAAGATTTGAACAAAAAAACAATAAACATCAATTTAGTAGTTTACGAAACCCCCAAATATACACATATGCTCCAAAGCAGTTTACACACTTTGAGACCCTAAGTGGGAAAACAAGCTAGCGAGAACGCTCATGAATTCCAACAACTGACACATTCTTACCCCATTGTTTGACCTCGCTTATGTAAAGCGTTGACGAATGTACTGGGCATAGACACTAGGGGTTTCCCCGGTTTCCTCATCGACGATCTATCTTATTAGCTCAGAGACTGAAAAATGAATGCGAAGGGGAAGCTAACATAGTGGAGAGTAGTACTACTGGAGGTGGTTGAGACGTCCCTCTTGCTCCAGCTCTCAGATTCAGCTGATTACTATTAGTCACCTTCTCCCCAAGCGAAGTTCCAAAGCATACGTGTTTTGAGGTAGTAAACCATGTCACCTCCATTATAATACGCTTTCTTCATCACTCCCGCTAGAATGTTAGAGAGATTTCCTGGGGTTGGTGATTGAACGGGTCTGGCGCGAGCTTTTCTAGCCCTTTTGAGCTGTTTCAGAGAAAAATAAAGATCTTTTTGAATTCGTAGTAGAAATCGAAGCTTAGAGAATAGGAGATGAGATAGATAGGATTCTTTTCGTCGAAGGGAGCACATTTATTTATAGCAAAATCTTCTCGGGCTTGCAAACAAGAAACCAACAGAGTATATTCCGCATTTCCACAGTCCATCAGAAAGTGGTACCCATTTCAGATCGACCCAAGAAGATCTTGAAGGCTCTTGACCCTATGGGTTAGACGCTCAATGTAAAAAAAAGTTGTTAGATGCCCATTATCTACTTTTCGAAACTCATTACCAACATTTATAGGTCATCACCAACAGTCGTGCAGTGGCCAGGGAAAAAGATATCGAAAAATTTCGCATAACCCGTTGGACGCTTTATCATTATCTGGTCATGTTGCATGTCTAGCGGGTACGTAGATCCGAGTAACAATTACTTCCAAGAGTCAAGAGGGTTGCTCGCGAGTTACCGTGCCAATGAAATTATCGCGATCCCTAGCAGAAAGTGCATTACCTTAACCGACACCTGGTTTATGGGAATAGAGATGTTTGACTATGTTGGTGTTGCAAGGAGGAAGGAGCTGGATTTAGCGCCCAAAAGGGTGTTCCATTGTGATTGGAAAAGTGGAGTTGAGTTACAGCCAATAGGGGTAGGATTACACAAGTATATATACAAACAAGAGCCAACACAACCCAATCCTCTTTCCACTGTTCCTACGAAAGCAAAGCGCCCCCCCCCCCCCCCCCCCCCCCCCTGTTTCGAGTGTTCTATACTTTAGCCTAATTAGGGCCCTTATTATAGTTTTATAAGAATGTTCTTCGTAGGTAATTAGTATTAAAAAGTAATAATAATCTACTAGAGTAAAGAGCTTATAATTAATAAAGCGTAGACTTTTTTAAAGTAATTAAAATAAAATTTAGTTTTAAATTTTAAATTTAATGCTTTCTGTAACAACAAGGCAGGAGTAGAGTAGAGAAGTAGTCTATTCGTGGTTATTAACGCGAAAACTAAAGGTAAAGAGCGAAGACAGCTCTAAACGATGCTAATATATAAGAGGTACGAAACCGAACAACGACATACGTCGGCTAATATAAAAGCCTGAACCTACTAAGTACGTCTGAAAGCCTGGATGTATGTAACCTTCCTAAATTAGATAATGTAAAACAACAACTACTGAAACCTTGTATGTACGGCATATGCTATGTAATCTCGGCTATATAGGACGGCATGCTGTCATATCCCCCTCCCTTGAAAAAGACTCGTCCTCGAGTCTATCTTATCGTTTAGGGCTGAATCGGGATGATGTAAGTTGTTGTATTTGTCGTATTTGTTGTAAGCGAAAAGGTAGATTAGGGTCTGAATCATAGCTGACCCGGGTTCGAAGACGCTTTGTTTATTATCGAAATTTGTCGTAAGCGAGACGAGATGTCGGTCCTGAATCGTAACTGTAGATGCTTATAAAGAGACTTCGTTTCTAATCCTTTAATATTAAAAGCAAGTATTCGCTTCTGCTAAAAGAGTGTGGTCTGATCCGTCTAGTAGGTCGGAGAAAGTTTAAAGTTTAAAGTAAAATCAGAAAAAGTTTAAAGTAGGAGTCGGATGGTGTTTGGTTAAGGTTGATAGCGATAACTCAATTAAGAGCTTACTTCTAGGTTTCGTCTTGATAGAGAGTGTATTTTAACCGATTCGTATCCGATTCGAAAAATTTACTAAAAGAGTGTAGGTCTGAAAAAGTTTAGAGTAAAGTTGGAAGCGAATTCAGAGTAGAGTCGGAGGTCGTTTGGTTGAGAGGTAGTGATAACTTAGTTAAGAGCTTACTTCGAGAGCGTACTGGTTCGTATCTAATTCGAAATTAAAAATGTGAAGTTGGAAACGAAAAGTCGATAATGTTGTAGACAGTGATAACTTAGCTAAGAGGTCACTATCCTTTCGAGAGTGTACCAATTCGTATCCGATTCGAAGAATTCAAATGAAAAGGAACTTCTGGTCCGGCTAGAAGTGAAAGAAAGTAAGAAAGTAAAGACTGTAAGACTCTTATTAGAGTTGGTGGCGTTTTGGCTAGTTAAAAGCGAAGTTGTTGCCGAAGTTGTTGTATTGCCTTGTTCCCTTTAGGGTACTTAAGGACTTAATCATCTTCCGATTTCGAAGAAGAGTCGTTGTCAGATCGTGGGGAGCTCGGAGCTGAACTGAGGTGTATCCTATATATAAAAGAAGCGTTCCAATTCTAGTATCTCTCCAAGTATGGCCGTACTCGAAAAGCAACCTTTTAAAGTCAGCTTTAGTTTCTTTAGCGTATTCTTCTCCTAATTCTACTTCTATCTCTTTTATAACCTTTATACTAGCAGCTAGGACTCAGTTCGTAACCGAGTAATTATAGTCTTTTTAGTTGTTTGCTAGTAGAGGTTCGAGGGAAGCTTAGTAGAGTTAGATAATATTTAGTCAGGATTAATAGCGACAACTTAGCTAAGAGCTTACTTCTTTGGTCCTAATAGAAAGCGTATTTTAACTAATTCGTATCCGATTCAAGATTCAAGAGTTAGGAAGTGGTAGGAAGGCATTAGAGGCAGCGGTGTCCCTTAAGAGAGAGAGGTCTGAATTCAGGCTTTAAAAGTAAAGGAGGGTTCGAACGAAGGTTTAAAAGAGGGTTGGATCAGTGAGGGTTCGGAGGTGGTATTTGGTTATTGACTTCGAAGTTTGCTTATGATTTTGTCTATCTCGTCTAACCGATCGTTTTGTCCTTTGTGTGCTGCTATCTCGTCCGTATATTATCCGCATTTGAGAAGTCTCTTTGAAAGGGGGGCTGAGCCCTTGTTGTTTCGTGACTTTTTGTTCTTAGGTATACGGGTAAGGATCGGAGAGGGTTTAGAGGGTCTTTCGAAAAGGGGGTGGCCCTGGAAGGTCGTTTAACGCCTCGTGGCGGAACTGGTTCGACATGAAGTCGAAAAGGGGGGGGGGGTCCGTAGACGCTAGAGGGGGGGGATCCGAAGATGCTAGAGAGGGGGGATCCGAAGATACTAGAAGGAGGGGATCTAAAGATGCTAGAGAGGGGTTAGATACTAGAAGGGGGTCTAATGCTAGAGAGGGGTTAGATGCTAGAAGGAGGGGATCCGAAGCTAGAAGGGGGTCTTAAGCTTAGTGTCGATTCGAGAGTCGCTGGCGAGGGGTCTAGGAAGCTGTTTAAAGGGGTTCGTAGAGTCGGCGGTAGAGAGGCTAGAATAGAAGTAAGGTTAAGAGCCTAATAAGAAGAGTAACCTTTAGTTTAATATAATAATAAGGTAGGAGTAGAGTAGAGAAGTAGTCTATTTATAGTTATTAACGCGAAAACTAAAGGTAAAGAGCGAAGATAGCTCTAAACGATACTAATATATAAGAGGTATAAAACTAAACAACGATATACGTCAGCTAATATAAAAGCCCGAACCTACTAAGTACGTCTAAAAGCCCAGATATACGTAACCTTCCTAAATTAGATAATATAAAACAATAACTACTGAAACCTTATATATACGGTATATGCTATGTAATCTCGGCTATATAGGACGGCATGCCGTCACACTTTCTCTTACTCTTACTCTCTCTTTCTTTTTCTCTCTCCTCTCTTAAACATAGATACGTAGATTCTTCTAAGTTACTTTAAAAGTAAGGAATTTAAGAGCTTACTTATAGACGTATATATATATATATATATAAGTATACGAAGTAGTAAACTTTATCTGAAACATTTAATTTTAGTACTTATTATTTTAAAAGAAGTAATTTTATAAAAGTAGAGGAATAGTGAAAAAAGAAGAGAGTAATTAGGTAATTATATAATATAAAGCTATTTCTAAATACTATCTAAATACTAAGAGTACTAACTATTCCTTAAAAGAGAATACGTAGACTTTTAAAGTACTTAAAAATTACAAAGCTAGTACTAGTGTTTTAGGTTTCCTCGCCTAATCTGTTATCCTATCCTACCTCGACGATCCTTCTCCCTTCTACCTCTATTTTAAGGTTATCCCGCCTTCTTCTATTCTTAAATTCTAGCTTTCCTAGCTACTCCTATTCTATAGTACTTGCTTGCCTTTCCTTGCTAAATAGAGAGGCTAGGATAGAAAGAGTTAGACTAGTTAATTTCGCTTAAAGTCCGGAAGGCGAGTAGAAAAGAGAGTCTAGGTCCTAATTAGAACTCTTAGAGAGTTGCCTTCCTAACGAGCCTAGAGACACGGGTCTATACGTACAGAGCATTTTGGCGATTTTGACGATTTTGACGAGTTTTACTCTCTCTACTAATAAATATACCTCCTACTATTCCCGACAAAACATAGCATTATCTTAATACCTTACCCCTCTACTTCACCTAATATAAATCCTATAGAGAAGTGTTAGCGGTGGATTAAACAACGACTTTATAGAAGATAACACTAACCTACTACGGTAGAGGAAATATGCTAAGCAGTTATAGAGGAATAGGAGGCTATACTATAGGATTGGATTAATAAGTTGATTTTAAAGTAGGAACATTAGGTTACTATACTTATATAACGCTATAAGTGGTCTACTCCTAATTAAATTAAGTTACTATTTAGTAATTTAATAATAAATAGTGAAAATGCCCTATACGCATAGACCCGTGCCTCTAGGCTCGTAATCCTACTCTAGCCTAGCCTCCTTTTTTTACCTGCCTAGCTACTCCTATCCTGTTTTTAGAACTTTCCTAGCCACTCCTATTCTAGTTAGAGTACCTAGCCTACTAAACTTAGCCTAGCCTTAATCCTAATCTAGCCTAGCCTCTCCTATCCTTACCTAGGTGAGTAGCCTATCCTATCCTAAGTACTAGGCTAACTAAGGCGGGGAAAGCCAAAACACTAGCTAGTACTTATAGTATCTACTTCTTTTAGAAAGTGCTTAAGTACTATTCTCTAATTCCACTTTTTAATCCTAGCTAGCTTACTTATAAAGATAAAAACCCTTATTAGAGTATACTAGATACACCGAGGGAGTATTCTAGATACTCATCTTGCTTTCGTAGGGTGTCTTTCACGTTTTCATCATTACTACCATTACCTTCGATGTCTGAAAACCCAAAACCGCCGCAAGTTTTTCTCTATGCAAAATTCGATACACTAGCCCTCACACAGCTCGCAGAAAACCTTGGTCACGTACCATGCGTGTGCGACCTCAATCAAAGTCCACGGTGTGGAGCTTTGGAGTGGAATGGGTATTTCGCTCACCCCGAAAACCATACTACATTTCACCCGAAACAACGAAGGAGTTGCTCAAAAGCGAAGTTGCGACTATGAATTATATTAGACCGAACAGTTCAGTTCCTGTGCCGGATATATTTGATTACAGGTATGATTATCAAAACTTGAATCCTCTCATGGTATTAATTCTGACCAAATTTCAAGTGCTTCTGGGGACAATGTTGTGGGGATACCCTTCATTCTTATGAGCGATGCTCCTGGATCTCCACTCTCTAATATCGATTGGGATAAGATGCCGGAGGGGAGAGACAGGCTGCGCAAGAATTTCCCGTTTCTCAAACGACCAGACAAGGAGAAGATAATGAAACAACTTGGAAAAATCACTGCTCAACTGTCTCAAATGCGATTCAACAAACTCTGGTCACTATTTCTAGAAAACGGAGAATACGAAATCAAGAAGTGCCGTTCCCCGCATTGATCTTCCACCAGAGAGATCTCTTGGAGGATGACATTCCAAGAGGACCGTTTCGACACGAGCACGAGTATTATGTGGCACTTCTTTCAGCATTCCTTCTTCATGTCAAAGAACTCCCGATCGAACAACACATTTTTTTCGCTCCAATCCCAAAACTGACGGAGTATGAAGATTACATTCGACATCGACGTGCGGTCGACCAATGGAATTATTTCGCTGCCAAGATTGATAGCAGTAAGAATAGGGTCGACTACTGCATGGTTGGCCATTTCCTCCAAATGATGATACCTTCGTTTTGCCAACAAAACACGACTTCCTGCGAAGGATACCCACTCTACCACCCGGATCTTAGCTCAAGCAATATTTTTATCGATGATGAGTTCAACATGACTTGCATTATAGACTGGGCATTCTCATCAACAGTCCCCATGCCAACACTTCTTACGACTCCGAGCTTTCCTCACCCGAGAGATGACATCGATCAAACTCTCTCTCCCATTTTCAGTGAGAGTTTCGATAGTTGGGTTAGCAAAAGCAACTCCACAACACTACCCAATCACATCTGGCAAAACACACGACAAGCCTGGCTCTTCACACGTCTTGTAATGCTTAATGGACTGCAAGACTATCATTATTTCATAGAACTTTACTCTTTGGAGTTCAAGACCGAAGAAGAGCCAAATATCCTCTTGATGTTTGGAAAACAGCGAAAAGAGAAAGAGTTTATGGATTTGGCGGAGGAACTCGTGGAATACGAACCTCTTATAGAAAAGATAAAACGAGACGGGGAAGAAAGTTTTCCGAAATCAGATGAGGAGATTCAGGATAGGGCTATCGCGAGGAAACTGAATATGGTTTCATTATTCAGTAAAGGTTTTGTGGCGGATAGGCGCTTGTGGAAAAGGCTTGCTGAAGCAATTGACTGGGGTGCTGCTATGGAGTAACAAGGCTCCGTCTGCAAAATCAGTTTTCTGTCTAAATCCTAAAATATCCCTTTTTCGAGGTGTTCTAATTAATCTTCCCATTTGAACGTCTAGACACACACCACATATAAAAATGAGAAATGGAGCGTATTGAAGCTCACTCTGGGCAAACCCAAGTGTTCTTCTTAATATCTACCTTGGAAGATATCAATTCGAGTGCAAGGTGCATCGATTGATTCTCGAGCTTATAATTCTTCATATCATAAGGCACACGGAATATCTTTATAATCTCGACCCTCTCCTGGCGATCCGAGGTTTTCTGTATTAGAAGGATTGTAATGGTTTCATATTCATAAAACTCAGTATTCCCTATAAAGACCATCACCCAGCGCTTTAAAGATCCCAGCCTCTTGGCGTTACGTGGATCTTTTCCTTCAGCCTAGGCAAACTCTGCTATTTTTACTTCTAAGTATATAATAAGCAACCTTAGTTACAAATGACTTATATACTAGATAAAAGATAGTTAATTACTACTAGAACAAGGTCTACACTTATTTTTAGTATTTCATTTACCTAATAATTAAAAATATATTAATAACAATTTACTTCGCCTATCCTATCCTAGGGGTTAGGATAGGATAGGATAGGAAATTTAAAGCGCTGCTAGCAGTTGCATCACTAGAACACCAGACTTGACTTCTTCCGTAATATCTGAAACTTGTGCGGGAGTCAATGGCCTTTTAATATTGCATACTCCGCTCGTTTAAGGTGTAGCAGACTCTCCCGGGACGAAAACAACTTCGCTTTTGGTAATTCGTACACACTGTGCTAACTTTTAACGATTCACAGATGTCAGAAAAATATTTATAAAAAACCGGGTAACTCTAAGTTAACCCGTTATTGACTACACAAGATCTTTATTATTATTTTCCTCTTATAGCATAGTTAGTATATAGTCCTTTAATGTTATTAAAAATTACTTAATTTAAAGGGTACAAAAAAAGACACCATAGGCATGCGGATAAAAAAGAAGTTTTTTCCGTCCCGGCAGAGGCAGGATACAGTTGCATGATGCTCCACTGGAAGTTGTCCCCACCGCAGCATGTGCTACAAGAACAATAGTCTGCATCTATACCCCACGTGGAAGATGTTCGATGTTGAAGAATGTCGGGAGGTAGTATGACTATGTTGAGGTAAATAAGTGGTTTCTTGTTCTTCATCGAGATGTTTTGCTGCAGACCCCCGTTCCAACGTTCACTGGCAGACACCTTGGAGCCTGCGACTTCAAAACTGAATGTCTTCCAGCAAGATATCTCTAGCACTTATAAGGGCAGATTCCTCGTAAGCCTGCCTTCGTCTAGCAGATTGAGCGTCTCTGCTTGCCCAAGAAAGTGACGCAATTGAGTGACGATGAAATGATCGCTGAATCTTAGGCTCCCTGTTTGATGATACCAAAAAAAGCATCCCCCAAAAACGAAATGGAGTCTTCGAGATTAGTATAAAGTGCCTCCATGATGCCAGTGATTGCATGCAATATATCACCTTGCACAGTTAGATGTCGGTTACAGTACTCCATAACAAGTTCATTGAATGTGGAAAGCATGTCCTCTATGCCTGTCCCAAAAAAAACTTCATCCCGATGGTCTTTGAAACCGGACCCATGACTTGACTTTCGAGTGCACCAACTTCATAAGTAATCTCATCTTCTTCAATCTTGAGACCCTCTAATCTCATCATGCCATTGCATCCAAAGAACAGCTGGTTCTCAGTAAACGCCATGAGCCGACGAGACAGAAATCTCTCCTGAAAAGTCCAGCCTCTCTATGCCCACTAATACCCCGAAAAATACACAAGAATTTAGACTCATTAACAATAAGTCCAGCAAAGGAAACACTTCATGTGAAAACCCACATCTTTAATCAAGTCACCTTGACCAGTTTCTCTCGCATTTTCTCCTTCTGTTTCGCGTTCAAGATACCTTTCAAAAAGCTGCTTTCTTGAAACGACTCATCAGTGTTCGGTCTAGCATTCTTTCCTCTCCAACAATCCGTGTAGACACTTCCCGGTGTCATAGCAATATCTTTCATGATCATTGTAGAGGGTAGATAGAGTTTAATCTATGAGGTTGTCAGTTACAAGTTTATACCATGCCTCAAACTCAACACTCTATGGTCGATATGATTTCTATTTCCTCAGGATTCAGGTGAGAAGACTTACATTGGACAAGGCAATCCGATTGTTGAACCCCATCCTCTTTGGAATCAGCTCCAACCTTCCGCCCAACCACTTCCTCTGGCCCACACTGGCATAGTCAGAGACACTAGACATGACCAACGGCCACATCAGCATCATCCCACATACCCCTTTTCCAGGCGCTGTAAAATAATCCAACTTCGCAAATTTGGTCAAATGGTCATCATAATCACCCTCGAATCCGTCAGTATACTGCCACCCACAAAAATAAGGAACGCTGGCGATGATGTCGCCGATAAGTTCAGAACCCCGCCGCCAAGCTTTTGCATATTCATGAGTTACCCGGTAGTCGTCCGGGTAGTTTAAAAAGGCCACACAGCGAATCCAGACGCAACAAACGATGAGTCGAGCTGCGCGAGCTATATTCCATGTTGCTGCTACCTCTATGTCTTCGTAGACGTCGGCTTTCCCAGGGTACATGTTGGAGGTTCCGAGATCGATGTCACGGATGTAATCTGTCCAAGCTGCTGTCCTTGGCTTCCAATTTTCGGGGACTGATTTCGTCCATTCTTCATATCGAGCTTCGAGAGCTTGGGCTCGGTCCGATAATTCTTTGACTTGTTCGAGGACCGTCTCAGTTCGGGTAGCTGAGTTGAGGACTCGTTCACAGTCCGCTTGGAGGGTTGTGGAGAGGATGTTTAGTTCAGCTGCTTCCCTGCAGTGCTCAGATTCGTCTATGATGAACCAGTCTACATTTCGGTCGATTGAGATCGCTCGGATAAAGGCATTTACTGTCTTTCAGATTCGTTAGAAATATATCAACATCCCAGGGAAGAAGGTCATACCGCTTGCTGTCGAATTTCCTTGAAAAGCTGGCAAAAGTGTGGACTCTTTGGTTGTTTCCCCCCTCGTAACCTTAACAGAGTCACTGCTCCGTCAACATGAGCAACCACAGGCGCGAATTTCCCTGCAGTAATCCCCTAAAATCCTCTCGTTAATAAACATTTCCTCAAGAATAGCAGTACATACCTCAAAATACGCGAACAGCACAAGAGTAGCGAGAGTCGAGTCTAAAGTTGCTGTTGTTGGATCCTTGAAAGCCAATTTAGCTTCTTGCATCGCCTTGTGATACTGTCTTCCAGCCCCTGAAATGAGAGTCCTCCCACCAGCTTCATTGCCCAAGGCGGCCAAGGTCAATGCGGAAAACGCAGTATTCATTGGACTTTTCGTTCTGATCCCAAGATCTCGAAGTCAGTTGGCCTCTTTAAAAAAGGGTTCAAGAATTGTTAAGCACGGTTTGGGAACATGGAAAATGATTTCCTAGGAGAAGATACTCCGAGAATCTAACTCACCCCGAAGACAACATAGGTACCACAAAATCTAACCTCCCAGTCCTATTGTGTCCGCCAGTAGGAGTAACGAAATTCGTAAGAAAAAAGCATAAAGCCTGTTGTTCCACGTCCACAGAAATGGGTGAAGCAACATTGCTCATCGCTCTTGGAGGAGAAGTGGTATTTCGTCCCCGATCAATGATATTTGGTTTCCTGTCTGGGTCGACCTTTGGTCCCGTAGGAGACTTGATATCTCGATATCCTGGACATGTTCGACGAGTCTTCACACACTGGTTGCAAGCTGGTTTAGCTTCATCGCACTGCAGCCAAGAATCAAATTAGTACCCCGCCGGTATGAGAAGGTGATCCGTACCTTGATCCGCCTGGCACGACAGAGATAACACCCCAGGGATCGTCTTCCCCAATTCCCCATGGTTCCTAGTGGTATGCCAAACGGGAATGGAAACCATGCAAGAAATAGATGTTGTCAAAAATCACACACTTTCACATAGACTTGAGTCGTGACCTAAACGTATGAGGCGTTAAGAATGAGCACACGACAGAAAAAAGCAAACTTAAGAGAAAGCTGGAATCTGTGGCATTTAGTACGATTGGACACCCCCGTTGAAGTTTGAAACATAGTGGTGGTTTGAAACACATCACCACTCGGTGCACCACAGAACGATAGGAAAATGCCTGCGCTGTAAACTTCATCTGAAGTTTTGGCACGTGTCAAATAATTCTGGCCCAGTAAGGAGTTGTCATTTTGTTTCTGACAGCACCTCGAAACATTGGCAGTGTGGTGGGTGGTCTTTGCTCGCAAGTTGTCATCGGACGTGAGTTATTTTGAGAACCCGGTCGGCAGATAGCGTCCTTTCATTTGTCTTCAACAGGGACAGATGAATCGTCGGATTTCTGTGCCGCCTGGTGCCTACGACTATAAGACTTCTCTAGCTCTAAAGAAAAATCGCAAATATATATAGAAATTTTAAGAAGCCTATCAGCCATTAACTTATCACTAGATCGAAGCTTCTACTTCTTTTGGTTGTAGTTATAGTTTTATCGCGTTTTTGCGACGGTAAGTATCTCATGTAGTAAAATCCGACGATCTATCTATCCCCGTGAGCACCCGGTCAGCAGATATTTACATGCCGATACTCGAGTGCAAAAGGTATAATCGTTGGTGATCCACCACCCCACCCCTAGGACTTTTTAACTTTTGAATCAGTCAAAGTGGACTAATAGGTAATGCGGTTCCGGGGTATCAAGCCCACTTTACCGAGTCATGCCTCTCTCTGCTAAAGTAATGAAATAAGATAAACCTTACTTTTACTATTCCATATCTAACTTTTGTTATTCTATATCTAACCTTTATTATTCTACATCTATCCCTCTACTAAAGTGTCATAGCTAAACCCACCCGTCTATACTAAGATTATAGTAAACGTATACTACCTAATCATAGTCTCTTAGGTATATAGATCGTCGTCGTCGCTTAACCTCGTCGTCGGTATAAAAAGTGATAAAAATAAAGCTATTTAGAGATATCAAAATCTTAAATTATTGAAAACCTTTTATAATTCTATAACTAGTATTTATTATACGATATCTACTCTATATAGAAGCGCTATAAACTATATAGTAAATAAGCTTCTATTATATATATAATCTTTTTAAGCTTTTAAGAACTAAGATTAATATAATTTATAATAGATATTATATTTCTAGTTTATATTTCTCGTTATATTTATTAATTTATTATAATACTTAGATCTTACTAAGAGTATACTTCTACGTCTAATTTAATAACTCTATTTTTTAAAAAAAAAGTACTTACTACTAAAAAATCAAATAAAGTCTAATAAATTATTAATAAACCTTCTCTTAAAGTTTAAAGTATTATAATAAATCACATCTTCTAATCTTTAAATAAACTTTTTTATAAGAGCTACTAGCACCTTAGTCTTAGCGTACTATCTATATAAAAACCGCTCTTAATTCATATACTAAAAGTCGACTTTTAGCTATCTACTTAATTAGACTACTACTTTAATACTACTACTTTTTCATAAAATCGTCTATTACGCTTAGTTTAGATTATCTAATATACAATAAATAATACCTACTAATTAATTTTTTAATTTCTAGTCTTATTTTTGAAGAGCTATTAAGTAATAAGAGAGTAGGAATAGAGAGTAGAAATAGCTTTATTTTTAAGTTTTAGTAGACGAGTTATTAAATAGTAAATTGTAAATAATTATTACTATTATAGTATTAGATAGGTAGTATAATATAGTAATAATATTAGCTTCAAAAAAAAAATACTTACTATTATAATATTCTAATAATTTATTTCTTTAAAAGACTATAGTATTTTACTATAAGAATACTACGAGTAACACTAGTGCCTATAACATCCGTACCTTGTTCAACATTTAATACCAGGAAAGAAAACTATAAAAAATACGAAGTAACTTCTACTCGACTTTGAAGAATCTAAATAATCTTAGAGTTGAGACTTGTAACATTTAGCTTCGTCGTTGTGGTTTTATGATGAGTTGTTATAATAGTGTAGGAGGTACTCAAGTTGGCCGGATCGTCTTGTACACGAGGAGCCACTACCACCACTACCCCGAGGAAGCAGGAGCAAAGAGGGGTTTGCATCCAGGGGGAAGCTTTGAAAACAAACTCCTCATATCAACCACTTCGCCCAATGTCGACGACTCTCTTACAACACTAGAACGATTACTTATCCCAAGCACTTTACCAACATACACGGCGATGCCCTCCCAAGCGCAGTCGCGAATGCATAGAGAGGTAGGGGATATGGTGGTGCGAGAAGATGAGGAAGAGGACTTCTTGATTTGACTCCTCATGCTTTTTTTACCTTCGCCAACGCCAAAGGACACGCCGAAGACAAATCCAAGTACTGGTACTAAGGTAGCACGCCATCGCACAGCAGCACCTTCCACTTGAACTGCACTGCCTGCCAACGAACAAAAGCATGCTTCACTTCTGTAAGTATGAGTTCCTTTGGAGGAACGAATACTTCTGTTCTCAGTTGCATAAGAACAGTTGATATTGTACTGCGCGGGGTGTAGACAGCGCTTAGTAGAAGCTAGACAAAACCAAAAACCATTAGGCAGCAACCAAGAATTGTACTAAGGTCTAGCACTGAACCAATTCAAGACCACGCGACGAAGTGACGCACTACTAGTATAAACCACAACCACAAGGAACCACAAAACGAATTCCTTCCAAATTTCCACAGCACCAACATACTTGCAAACCCAATCCACAAACATCCGAGAAAATGGGAGACGCAAGACCCAAACGTGAGCTCAATCCCAAGCAACAACCTCCCTACCAAAAAACTAACCCCCGAACCACAGAATTCTACCTAAAATGCCCCCCCTTCCCCGAAACCCTCCCAGAGCAAAAGAAATGGCTAGCCGACAGGAGGAACCGCATATTCTTCCACACCGACCTACCAGATCAGCCCCACAGCTCCAAGAGGCTAGAAAGCCTCATCGGAGATGTCACCCGCCTAAACCAAGCCACCATCATGAAATTCTACAAGAAAAGCTGCGACGAGCTCGGGATCCTCGAGGCTTCAAAGGATGCGAACGCGAACGAGCCGGCGACGACGATGGAGAGGTGGCGTGTGGCTCAGTGTGCTGCCGAGTTGATTTGTCAAGCTTCCAGCCTGGCTTGGAAGGATGAGATGAAGGAGTGGTTGGATAATGCTCTTCTGAGGTATGGACTTAGGGCTATTCCTAGGTATCGGGATGCTAGGGCTCTGGATGAAGCATCGGGGACATCACCAGAACAAGCACCAGCACCAGCACCAGAACCGGCACCCGCTCCTAACAATGCCCATCTTCTATATATGGCCACCATCACAACTGAGTCTACCGTGAAGTGTACACCTTTAAAGAGAGGACAGGGCACCGAAGCTGGAAAAGAGAGGGGGTTGGAGGAGTATCAAAATGAGGTTCAAACATTGATGAAGGATATTGAGGGCCTGGCAGAAAAGGAAAAGCTGTTGGAGGATCTCAGAAGGAAGAAATTGACCGAGCTGGCAGGCGTCAATTCGGAAATGGCAGAGGTCTCGATTAGCAAGAAGATAAAATGCGACGCGGTTACGGAGTTGATGCGGGTGTTTTGCAACGACAGGGCAAGTTAGGTAGAGAATAAACACACTTGTCTTGAACTCGGAAGGCGTCGAACAGCAAGAAAAGGAAAGGAAAGAAGCAGTAGAGGGGTCGACTAGATAGGTATCCTCGCGGAAGGAAAAAAAATATCAAACTTTAAGAGTAACTTGCAAGCTTTGAACGAATCCTCCCCTTTTCTGCTGTTCACACAAACCCCCCGAGGTCTCCAGCAATAATCAAATAGGATCATCTGACAGTTGATGAGTACCAGTATCTAACTTTGTTGGATACTCTTTCAATTCGTCTTCCCAAATTGAATCTCAGATCTCAAAGTCAATACTCTTTCCCTCATCCAACCCCAGAGGTCTTAATCAGCAAGAAAAGAAAATGCACGGAAGTTGGGTTATCCTTTCCGGAAGCTGAGCAGTAGTAGGGAGGGAACTTGAGGTATGACCGCTCCAAGATCCTTCATCATGGATCAAGCCCATCGCGCAGAAATCTTGTAGCGTCAAGACCATCTCGAGCTTCATTCTTTGTAACCAATGTATCGCATTGACACATCCGAGCAGCATTGTCCGTTTCTCTAAAGGCAAACAAAAAGCTGAAGGAACTTTGAGATAAACATAGATACAAGCTGCCCTGTGAGTAGAGAATCGCGTGACCTCATCCGAACTCCCGCAGGGCAATGTTGTTTGTTCTCGAGAATGTGGACGGAGGTCGATCAAGAAGATCTTGCTTTTCCCATCTACCTGCGGCTCCGCCGATCCTGTGCCGCGAGTCGGCGGCAACCAAGATTCGGCTCAATCAAAAAGGGAACAATGCATTTTCACCGAATGGGTTCGACAACCGCGCGCTCACGCGTCCCTCACCAGCGTCGGATGCGCGAGACCACTGTATCATTTTCGCAATTAGCGTGCCTCATCAACAACCAGGCGGTTGTCCAAGTGTGAGTTCCAACTCCAGAGTCCAAACGTCAAAGTTCAAAGGCGGTGAACGAGGAAGCTTTTGAACCACGAGGATCTTCAGCGCGGTGATTTGGATCTGGATAGTCTGAGAGACATTGTGAAACGATTGAAACCGAGTGCTTTTCTTCAAATCCGCAGTTGAAATCCGCAGTTGAAAGGAAGGGAAAGTGGAGAAGTTGGTTATGAATGGATTCGTTGCAAATTCCAGGGGTTTTACCACGATGGGAACGTTCCCATGGGATGAACCGGTCGGTGGCTGGAAGCGAAGCCTTGAGCCTTGAGCCTTGAAGCTAGAAAGCCCGTGATGATTTTATGATTTATGAAATTAATAAAGTTGACAACAACCCCAAGTTGATAATAATAGAAAACTTCCTATCGATTGAGAGAGATAGTCGATAACAGCCCTCTGATATCATTGCCGCGTTACGAGTCCTACGACCCGGAATGCCACCTTTTGTTTGCATACAGAGTCATTTCTCTCGCGGGCACCCACGTTGGTTGGTCCCATTTCTGGCTGGTTGTGAGAACGGTCAGTCCAATCGATGCCAGTCAAAAGCTGACAAGGCAAGAAGAACCCTCACGAAATCTCAAAATAACGACGATCATCGTTCTTCCCCTGAGGGGGTCCGCCAACACCTGCATCGTCTCCCCTGTCATCCCGCTGCAGCTGTCATCTCCAAAAAAGATAAACAACACGTTGATTGGTGGCGGACCCACATTAATAATCACTCGTCCCTGACGCTAGCGCTAGGAAGAGTTTAGCTCCAGGCACGGGTAAAATTAGTTTGGGGCAGCCGAGTTCTGATTGGCCTGGCTGAAATTATTTTCCCACCTTTGGCTGTCACTTTCAACCGTCAACACCTTCCCCACCCCACACGACCGGGAGACGACCACACTGACCTTTAGACTGGATGACTTCGCTCCTTCCTCTTCTCTTCCTCTTCCTCTCCCTCTCCCTCTCCACCTCCCTCTCCACCTCGTCCTGAGTCGTCGTCTCGTCGCGATCCTGCTAACTCCCCTCCTCCTCCTCCACCTCCTCCTCCTCCTCCCTCCCGTCGCTCCTTCCTCCTAATTCTGCACCGCACGAGCACATTGGAAGTCTTTCTGTCATCCCTCTTTTACTGACAGTCCGAATCTTTGTCGCTCTTGACCCCAACGAACAAATTTCGCAAATCCAAATCCAAATCCAAATCGACGCCATCGTCACCACATTCCTTTATCGCGAAAATAAACCTTCGCTACCACCTTCACTTCATTGACCCCGAGTGTCGATAACATAATATCCTAATCTAAATCCAACAACACCACATCGTCTCGATCTAATACCCGCGACACGATACCCTCTCTCAATTCCGAAGCAACAACACCATCCGCTTCACCATACTACCATCGACTACGAGTCCAAATGGCGAGCCACGATCACTTTCATCGCCTGCGCGCACGCGAGCCCATTGCAGAACGAGCCGTATCAGTAGTCTACGTGACGGCTTCACCAACTTTCGATGGGCCCATTGCAGGATACAGTACGGTCGGTGAAGAAGCACCTACGACCACGACGCCCATCCCAGTAAAAACAACAGCACCAGCCGTCATTGCAACGAAATCTGCCACCAAGGCAAGCTCGGTTTCGGTCGCCCCAATAATCGTTGCCTCGTCTTCCTCGGTCGTCCCCATCGTCAGTGACGCCGCAATTCCAACGTCATCCATTGCCGAGATCTCATCGTCGAGTGAACTCCCGACCGCCATCAGCGCCCCTTCAACCACCATTGCCAGTTCCATTGCGCTGTTGGCAGCCTCAACCGCTCTCTCCACCTCCACTCCTTTGATCGCATCAGCAGCCTCAGCGACTGGATCATCCGCTACCTCGAGCTCGACCAGCGCAGCAAGCAGTTCAGATGGAGGTATGAGTGCAGGAGGAAAGGCCGGTATTGCGATTGGTCTTTTGTTACTCATTGGTGCCGTCCTTTCCATCGTTCTCTACGCATTCAAGAGACGCAAGGAGACAAAGCAGGCTGCTCTGGCAGATAGCGAAAAGCAAGATGATCCATTCGCCGATCCCTCTTCTGCTCGCGCTCCAAGTATCCGAACCAACGCGACCGCTCCTCGTTTGTCTCTTCGTCCTGTCACCCAATTCACTCCCAACTTTATGGAGAAACGTGCTAGTAAGGGAAATGCTCTTATGACCGCATCCGCCGTTCCAATGAGTGAAAAGGCTCTCCCACCAATGCAACAGCAACGACCAGATACCAACCAATCCAACAACTCGGCTAATCCTTTCGGTGACCACGCAAAGACCATTGATACTGTCAACGCCAATGGCGCGCCAACACTTCCCGATATGACCAGCCCAGTTGTGGAATCTGTTGCAAACCCCCCCAACGGCAACAATGGAGCTATGATTGGAGCTGCTGTCGGAACCGCCGTAGCAATTTCTGCTGCCCCTGGTCTTACCCGAGGAGCTTCAAAACGTGGCAATGGCCCTAAACCAATGGACTTCACCAAAGCCGGACCTTTCATGGGTCCTCCAAGTCCTGCAGGAACTGAATTCAGCATGTCTTCTGAATCTCCAAACACCCCGACACAAACTAGCACCTCGGCAGCTATCGCAGCTGCTGGTGGCCCGGCTAACAGCGTGGTTCATCGCGTACAACTCGACTTTAAGCCTTCCATGGATGACGAGCTCGAGTTACGCGCTGGCCAATTGATCCGTATGTTGCACGAGTACGATGATGGATGGGCTCTTTGCATCCGTCTTGATCGTTCCAAGCAAGGTGTTGTCCCAAGAACTTGCCTTTCTACTCGCCCAGTCAAGCCCCGCCCACAACAAAACGGTCCCCGAACCCCTCCAGGACACCCAATGGGTAACCAAGGTCGTCCCATGTCGCCTGCTGGTCGACCAATGACACCAAATGGTCAACCTGGAAACCCAAATCGGCCAATGGGTCCTAACGGTCCAAACCGACCAATGACCCCCACTGGTCAAGGCAATCCAAATCGCCCAATGACACCAACCGGTCAAGGTCAAGGTCGCCCTCGTGCCCCTTCAAATGCACCATCACAACAAGGACGACGAAATAGCCCACCTGGCCCAACCAGAATGAACCCAACCAATCCCCCTTACCCAATGGACAACAACGGATCTCCAAGAAGCTCGGGAAATTCCCACGGAAATGCCCCAGTAAGAAAGCCAGTTCCAGGTCAAGCACTGTAAATTCCACCACGAATTGATCTGGATTGCAAATATTTCTTTCGGCGAACTGGGCATACACCATACACACAAAGGAGACTATTGGGAAGATACACCACGGCGTAATGGGGGAATAGGAAGAATGATAACTATGGGCGATGACCGAATGTTCCTTGTACAAATTTTCCCTTTGTACCTTTTTCTTTTCCTACCGTAAGGTTTTCTAATTCGCTGAAGACCTGTTTTTTACTTCGATTCTTTTGCACATTTGCGGAGTCTGCTCTTGTAGATGTGGAGAGAGGCAGATTACACATAACTGCGTCGCGCTCAACTTGCTTTTGCTTTTTTCTCGCATTACAGTAATGTGTTTATCTATTGACCCTCTTCCTTTTTTTGCGGTGTTTGCTTTTTGCAGATACCTCTTCTTTTTGTCTTGGTTTCAAGCCTTGAAAAGTCTTTGATCCTGGATGTAGCCGCATTTTGGTGGAACATCGGGAAACTTCCATTAGGGGATGAAACATGAGTCTGTGACTTGATCAAGACTAGGGGATGGGAGTTTGACATATTGGTGGTGGATGGTTGGTGGGCATATGGGATGGCATGGATGGATGGATGGATGGAAATTGCTTGGTTTTTGGGAAAATGTGTAGATAGTCCTGTGTTGGAAGTGGTAGAGTGGCATACGAATGGGAAGATATTCATGAGTTCTTTTATGTCTCTTCTTGGATGTGATTTATTTTTACTAAAGATGTTTGTTTATAGGGGGTGTTTTGCAACTGGAGGTTTTTTTTTGGTGGAGTGTACGGAATCGCCAAGTATTATATTTAGGGTTTGCTTGCTTGTTGATGGTGGTATGCCTTTTTTTCTTCTTTTTTGCCATAATATGGTGATCGGGAGGTGATCGGGAGGTTAGGGGTGGGGGAGGGGAAATTCCTCCTTATTTAATTCAAGTCGCTAGATTAATCGTCGCTAGATCTATTATATTACTAAACGAACGGACGAACAAATAATTAGGCCACAAAACCGAGTGTGGGGTAATCAATCATTTCATTTATTCAGTCATATTATTGCCATAGTATTTACTATCCCTTACTATCCCTTTCCTTTCTTTTCCGCGCGAATACTTATGCTTATGCTTAGGCTTATGTTTATTCAAAGTAAGTATCTCGTATATATTATATATATATATCGCTTCTATAGTGTATCCCTTCAGCTATTCTTACACCCCACGTGATTTAGTAGAACGCGGTTCTAACCTTATATTTCTGGGTTACGCTATTCTGTAGCCAACGCTAGCAGAGGTCCCTGGCCTGCTAAGCACGCTACTACGTGATTTACTCTCTTATCCTCCTATTTACTCTAGTAGCCCCTGGTATACTAAGAGCGCTACTATGTGATTTGCCCCCTCGTTCTCCTATTTACTTTGCTAGAAGCGTTTTAAAATCCTTTTATATTATATATATATATTATTATATTTCTAAATACTAATACTCTAGAAACTATAGATATAACTTAAATTATTACTTAAAAGTGCCTAATACTTATAAAATACTTAAATATATACTTAACTAGTTAAACTAATAAAACTGATGAAAATATTAATATCTCTAAAAAGTAGGAATAACCTTAGTTTTGCCTTCTTAGAGTATCGCTTAACTTCTAGATATATTCTAATAGTAATAGTATAAGACACTTGTCTTTTCACTAGAGAGCTAGCTCTCTAGACTCTCTAGTAGAAGAGACACTCTCCTATACTCTCTTATTAAGATTAAGTACGATTTATATAATAAAGTAAATAAATTTAAGCCTTTTACTTATTCAACGTAAATAGCAGATCGCCTATAAATTAACAGCTAGATATATCTATTTATAGGCGCTCGATCTAATACTAATACTTCTATATCGATCTAATACTAATACTTCTATATCGATCTAATACCGATACTTTAATATCGATTTAATACTAATACTTCGATATCGATATAACCTCTTAAGTTAACATCTTTAATTCTACTACTTCTAATAATATAAATTATAGTATACTAGTTAATAGAACGTAGTTAAATTAGATACTAGAAAAGGTAGAGATATAGGCGGAAGTTAATAAGCAGATTACTAGAGACTTTAGTATAATCTTTTACGAAAAGTAGTAGAAGAGTATACTATAAGAGCGGCGCAAAGAGAAAGCGCTAGCCCGATTAGGCAATTAGTATATAATTAAGAAAAGTCCTCGGATTTAAGCTTTTTAAGCTTTAAATTAACTTTTTAGGCGCTTTATTTAATTGTATATAGTTTATTAATTTATTATTATTACTAGCTTTGTTTACTCTATTTATACTACTTTTTTAGATAGGACTAGTCCTTTTTAGGAAGGTAGTAGCGATTGTTTTCTAGTAAGAGTGAATATATTGAAATTTCACTAATTTTATATACTAGTATAGTACCTATACTAGCGTTAAGATAGAATAGCGTTTCCTATTCTTTTAGCTATTCTTATACTCTACGTGATTTAGTAGAACGCGGTTCTAATCTTATATTTCTAGCTCTAACGCGACTAAATATTATACTACGAGTATACCGATTTAACCGAGCCCGAGCCTTAGGAGAGCTAGGTTATAACGTTATAACTAGCCCTTCTAAGAGCTATATAACTCGTCTAACGTCGGTATAACCACGTCGCCTTTTAAGCTTTGTCAGCGCGCAGGGGGTCACGTGTATAATCGGCCTTTAACGACATTTATAGAAACGTGACTAAGAGGACTAAAAGGTATTCTATATTATTTAATTAAATATATATTTCTATATATACTTTTAGTAGATAATAGAGTAGAAGGCTTAAAAGAGATAAGTTCTAGAGATATTTAATATATAATAGAATAAAAGAATTATATTTTAAATAATTAATAAACTAGAAGTATATAAGTAATTAATTAAGTATCTAAAAACATTAAGTTAAAGAAGACTTTTAGTCTATTCTTTACTAAAATTAGATGGTTTTTAGTCTATTATAGACTAAAAGTAGATAGTCTTTAGTCTATAATAGACTAAAGAGATATAAGTAAATTAATAAGTAATTAAATAGATTATATTAAAGAGGACTTTTAGTCTATTATAGACTAAAAGTAGGTGGTTTTGAGTTTATTATATACTAAAAGTACGTATAACAGGTTTTTAGTCTTTTTAGTTACGTTTCTTTTAATACTATTAAAGGCCGGTTTTATATATAATACTATAATAGTATACTATTATTCTAGATAGCTAGGAGTACCTGCTATATATAAGGTTTTAGTAGTTATTATCTTATATTATCTATTTTAGGAAGGTTACGTAGGTTCAGGCTTTTATATTAGCCGACGTATAACGTTAGTCGGTTTTAGACTCTTTTATATAGTCCGAATCTCTTATATATAGTAGTCTACTCTCCTAGAGTTAGAAAAGGCTAGTTTAGCCTTTTCTTCTGTATTAGAGCCTAGTATTTATATACGTCATTCTGCTAAACACACTCTTATATACCTCTTCTATAGTTATATATATTTCGTACTATTATATAAAAAGGCTAAACTAGCCTTTTCTAACTCTAGGAGAGTAGGCTGCTATATATAAGAGGTTCGGACTATATAAAAGAGTCTGAAACCGATTAACGTTATACGTCGGCTAATATAAAAGCCCGAACCTACGTAATCTTCCTAAAACAGATAATATAAGATAATAACTGCCGAAACCTTATATATAGCAGGTACTTCTAGCTGTCTAGGATAATAGTATACTGTTATAAATACCTCCGCGCTAATAAAGCTTAAAAGGCGACGTGGTTATACCGACGTTAGACGAGTTATATAGCTATTAGAAGAGCTAGTTATAACGTTATAACCTAGCTCTCCTAAGACTCTAGCTCGCTTCTTTTTATATACTTATAGTGAAATATTTAAATTATTATCTTATTCTTTAAACTCTACTAAAGTATATAATAATATAGAAATTTAATAATAATTTACTTATAATCTTATATTTAAAAAGCTCTACTAAAAAAAAAATATTATTTTAGTATAAGTTAGCTTATCTATAATATAACTAAGTTTCCTCTATCTACTTCTACTACTTCTACTACTTCTACTACTACTTTTATACTCTTTTATTCTTCTTTTTAATTAATAGACCTTCTCTAGAATAGCGTAAAGCTAATACTACTCCTAGTACGAAAAAGTCTACTAAAAGAGTTTTAAAAGCTACTAAAAAAGTCTTTAAAAAGAAGACCTCTTAAGTACGCGGCGCGTCTAAAGAATTAAATTATTATTCTAGTCTTTATACTTTATTAAAATAGAGAAAGATAACGTTTAATAATAATTTATTAATTATCTTATATATAAAAAGTTCTATCTAAAAATAATACTTTTAGTATAGGTTTTAAGAAATATAAGCTAAGTCTTACTTCTATTACTTCTATCTTAGTATTTCTAAACTATATTAGTAATATCGTAGTTTAAAACTACTTAGATTTTAGTATAATTCTAACTTAAATAGAAGTAGTTTTAAACTAGACTTCTAATTACGTCTATATATAAGTTATATAGTGAACTAAAGAGAAACTTTATTTTATAAAGCTTAGTAATATTTATATATTAAGTTATAAGTTAAGCTACTCTTTTAAAAATATTATATAAACTATATAGTTTTAGAAAAATAAGTTATTTCTCTATTTATTTTATAAAATAGAAAACTAAAGTACTTTTTAGATTATAAGATCTAGTTAGAAAGAACTACTATATCTTCTTATATATTCTCTCTATTTATTACTATCTTTTAGTAAGTATAATAAAAATAAACTTAATTCTTAGAAAACTGTTTTTATATAAGAAGTTTTTTTTTATATCTCTATAAAGTTAAGTAGTCTCTACTAAGAGTTTATAAAATTTAGATATATATAAAAGTATCTATTTTCTTTTTAAAAAGTTTATTAAGTAAGAAAGAGAGTATAGAGCTCTTATTAGCTATTCTTAAGAATATAATAATATATATTATTTTTAAGTAAAGAGAGAAAGAGTATCTAAGAACTAAAAAAAGTTCTAAAATATATAGTTTATGAAATCTCGTTAAAAGAGAAGCTTAACTTATAACTTACTATTGCTAGACGTAAAAAAAAGCTAAAAAAACCCCCCTCTCTCTAAATTCAAATCTCAGGGCTAAATTAAATCAATGTATTAAGTATCTAGTTGTATTTTTTTGTTATTGTTTTTGCGGTTTGTTGTTATTGAGTTAGAGGTTAGGTTGGCAGGATCGCTAGATTATTTTTGTCAGCGGCGAGACTAGGCCTTGATATACGTACGTTGGAGTGCGTGGTGTACGTAGAGTAAAGGAAGCTTTTGCCTTGTAGAACTAGAGTTTTGTGATTACTGGTATGCTGTACTTATCTTTTGAATAGTGAGAAGAGGATGCTAGCTACATAGCTACTTCTCTTTAAATAAACTTAAAAACTTTTTTTAGTGCAACACCCGCACGATTTTAAGCTTCCCAGCTGTCAGAAATAACATTTATTTGGGGAGGGGGGGGAAGAGAGAGTAGGGGATGAAGGATTAAGCTTATTTTCCTAAGAGTTTGGTTTTGAAGCTTAATAGTGTCTACTTCGTCCTAGGCGAAGTAAAAGTTATTCCATGGGGGTCACTTTTCAGAGGTTTTTGTTGGTAGTATAAAGCTACGGAAAGGTGTCAATTGCCTCTCTAGAGAACATTTGTTTCGCCTAGGACGTAGTAGTTTTAAGAAGAATTGTTCTCTAGTATGACATGATCAACGCTTTTTGGCTATATGTAAATAAATGAAAACTTTTTTCTCTTCGATTGTTGTCTTTTGGATTTACGGGTACATTGAGAAGAATTTGGGGATGGAGTTATCTTTAGATACCTAGATTAGATAGAGTAGCTTTGCTTTAAAGGAGGGTTTCATTCGGTGACACCGGCGGGAGACGTGACTCGGGAATCTAAAGTTTTTTCGCATCGGGGATTCCGCCGGGTAGTTCGGCCTTGGGATGTTTACTTGCACGTGGTGTGGCGTTGTTTATGCCTCATTCTTTTATGAAGGTTTACGGGAGCCGCAAAGGTTGGGGGGGGAGCAGTTGTCACATTTCCGATGTGTTATGCCACCAAAAAACCCCTGAAAAGTCTGTAAAGTGAACCCCCTGTTTAACGTTTTATTTCGCCAGAGACGAAGTAAACGCATAAATTTACGGAGCATTGTTTATTTTTCATACTTTCCGGCAGCGAATCTGAGTTGGAGCCGCATGAACTTCACATAAACGTTCAACATCATTGTCAAACACCCCCACCAAGAAATGCGGCTGCGTAAAAAGAGGGGTAAACATCTTTTGTCGTTCATCTCTCATCAACTGGTTTGAGGCTGGTTCTCCACGTGATTGATGCTGTTGTTGATGTTTCTGAAACGAGACAACTTTTATTTTTATTCTCCGACGCGGAGGCTGGGACCAACGCACAGGAAACGAGATTACGAGTGTGAGTCAATCTTTTTATTGGGAACACTGACTTGGCTGTCGTGATGACAGAGGTTGGGTGCCATTTCATAGGTGGAGAAATTGGGGGAAGGATTTCTGTAAGGGTTATGTGCGTGCCTACGCTACGCTATTGGGTCTACGCTCAGCCTCTATAAGGAGGGAGGAAATGTTTGGAAATGTTTCTTTCTTGACCAACGGTTCGTTGCATTTTCAACGTTTGGGTCATTTGGTCGTTGCCCAAACTTTGAGGCGATCTTGACGAAGTAACCAATGAAGAATGTCCGTTTCGAAGTGTCTAGACGGCTCTGCGTTCAATCTCGCGAAGTCCACGGGGTTCGGCAGTTTCATATTAAACGCACAAAATAGGGGGCGATCCAGTTTCCACGAAGGAAAAGAGAGCTTGGTGATCCACTGGGACAAGCGCTGTGGAAAAAACACTTTATATGCATACCACTTACCATCGCCATGTCTTGGAATGAGCAGACGGGCGATGGAATTTGGACGGTTCATCTGTACCAGACGCCCAGGCGGCGTATTGAAACGGGGTGTAAATTAAACATTCCGCTTTTTTGGGATGTTGGATTTTGGGTTTCCCCACTACGCATGGAGATTTCGTGGGTATGCTCCCGCGGAATACCTTTATTTTGGAGGAGTTTATATATGAGGATCCCCCGCGGGATGAGGGGCTTTCTTCTTCACCACCATCTTCAGATTTGTCTGCTACTTTCACTCTTTTACCATCACATTCTTTTTTCAAGTCCTAGTGACATCTACAATTCTATACTTGTGCTAGAAGCATAATCCGTTTTCAACCACTTTTTAGCATTCACACTCACAAGTCTCTTCAGACCCAAATCACTTTATCAAAATGTCTCTCAACAACATGAAAGTTAGCGCCATTTTGGCATTTGTTGCATCAGTTGCTCAAGTTTCTGCTCACGGTTTCGTTGACAGCATTAACGTTGATGGCACCACGTCAGTTTCACTCGTTCAACAATGAATTTGAACTCTTACTAATACCACATAGATTCGGAGGTTACCTCGTTAACTCTTACCCATACGCCGCCTCCCCACCAGCAGTCATCGGATGGACTGAATCCGCCACTGACCTTGGATTCGTCGCACCTTCCGCCTTCTCTACTGGAGATATCATCTGCCACAGAGATGCCACCAATGGAAAAGCAACCGCCACCGTCTCGGCCGGAGGAACTGTCCAGATGCACTGGAACACATGGCCAGAGTCCCACCATGGCCCTGTCATTGATTACATGGCAAACTGCAACGGAGACTGCACAACCGTTGACAAGACCACCCTCGAATTCTTCAAGATCGCCGAGAAGGGAATAGTGGACAACTCTGCCGCCCCTGGCAAATGGGCTTCCGATGAACTCATGGCCAACAACCTCACCTGGGCCATCACCGTCCCATCTACCATCGCACCAGGAAACTACGTTCTCCGCCACGAAATCATCGCTCTCCACAGTGCCGGTTCCGCAGACGGAGCTCAAGCTTACCCTCAATGCATCAATCTCGAGGTTACCGGTTCTGGAACCGATGCTCCAGCAGGAACTCTCGGAACTGCTCTCTACACTCCTACCGACCCAGGAATCTTGGTCAGCATCTACACTGCTGGTTTGGACTACACCATCCCAGGTCCAGCACTTTACTCTGGTGGATCTTCTGGATCAACCACCCCAGTTTCCTCCCCAAAGGTCTCAAGCTCCGCCGTCGCTGTTTCTACCAAGGCTGCCAGCAATGGTGCTTCTACAAGCGCCATTGCCACTTCAAAGGCCGCTGCTCAAACTACCTTTGCTACTTCAGTTCGTGCTTCAAGTGCTGCTGCTGTTGCTACCAGTGCCCCAGTTGATGAGGATGATGCTTGCTAAATTCCTTCGAGCGAGCGAGTGAACGAGGGAGTGATGAATGTCTGAATGACCTGGTTTCATTATAGACGAATTTTTTCTTGTAAATACAAAAAGCTTATCAATCCCCTTGGATTTTGGTGGAAGACAATTTGATGGATGTATATATTATACCTTTTTTTTCTTGTTTAGATGTATTTTTGGAGGTGGAGGAGAGAAGAACCCCTTTTTTGGTTCAGGAGTGAAATGACAAGATCTTTTGCTACCTAAACTTTGTGTCTTTGATGCTTTCAGTGTTTTCATTCTGTCTTTTGCTTCTCAATCGCGATTTCAATTGCTGGGAAGTGTGGAATGGTCCCCTGGGCGATAGAAGTGATGGCTCTGAAGTTTACTCATTTGTCAAAAATGAAAACTCCCCCCCCCTCCTTCTTTCAACACTGGTTAATCACACTGATTCCCATTACACACCATCTCCAGTAATAACCCTTGGTCTATGATAATACCATGCATACGCTGGCAGAGGCAAGCAAAGTTGCGGTTGCGTTAAATCTCTCTAAGCCCCTAGTTCTGGGATCTCGCTTAATATTTGTGGTTGGTTGGCTGTCACTTAGTTTCCTCATAAAACAACGGCTTAAGAGCGTTTCAAGAGACTAAATTTAAAGGAAAGCTCAAGTAAAGAAAATGGAGATAGCTTCCTAGGAAGAATACTTTCAATGCGATGCCCGGGGCCAACCGAAACACAAGGTTGATTTGAATCATTTGCGTCAAATTGAAGTGTTGCTACCAACACCCGGTATATGGAATTACGTAGTTCAACCAAAATGCACTATGGGATATTGCATGATGTTGCAATACACACCGAGTATGCTTGGCTGCATGTTGATATTAACCTCATTGGCTAGGAGGGGCAAACAAGACAACACTTGGTTGGTTTATAAGCTCGTTTCCTCTCATGAAGTCTGTTGAGATTGAACAGTCAAATAAAAATGTAGCTTACTCTCTGGAGTAAGACAACCATCGTTTCGTTGGATCGAGTTTGTAAGTCTCTTAAATTAGTAAATAAATATATTAAACTCTTAAAATAGGATAACCTATACGTACTAACTCTTTTCAGTCACCTACCTCTTAATCTTTATAAGGCAAAGAAGTCTTGAACTTGAACTAAAAGAAAGCTAAATTCTTTAACACTCTAAGCTATAACTATAGCTATATACCTCTATATTAGATTTCTATAAAGAATAATATCTTAGAGTCTTATAGCTAGAAATAGAGAGACTAGTACCTTTCTTTAGGTTCTTAGATAAAGTATTATACTTAGCTAAAGTTAGTAATACTTAGTTATAACTCCTAAGTTACTAAAGATATATATAAGATACTTTACTCGCTATTACGAAATCCGGTTTATAAACACTCTTAAGAAGAATAGATCGCCTTCTATAATTTACTAGTTTAAAAGTAATAATTATAGATAATAATAAAGAGGTATACTAAGAGTAGTAAATAGTACTTAGTAGCTTATATAAAGAAGGTTATCTTATCTAAGAATTATACTAAATAAGAGAAATATAAGTTAGCTTATATTTATAAAGTACTCTTTAGTTTCTTTAACTATATAGTCTATATAGATAAATTTTATATTAATCTAACTTTAAAAGTATAAGAGAGAATAATAAAAGAGTAAGGAATATATAATATACTAGAGAATATAGAAGAAAGACTACTACTCTTAGAGTGTCGGTTCTATACTATAGGTTAGATAAGCTAGTAAGAGAAAGCTAAGAAGTTAGAGTTTTATAATAATAAGAAGAATAAAGTCGAGTATTTAAAATATCCTTCTAAGCCTTATAGACGTCTAAAAAACAAAACTAATAAGGAGTATTATTATTATCTTTAAGAATAGGAAGCTAGGAAGTCTTATAAACGAGATATTAAAGTTAGAAGTAACGTAATAACCTAAAAGTACTATATAGACTAGCTACTACCTATCTACGTATAAGTAATTAAAAGTATAAGAGAAATTAATAATAAACTATAGCTTTTATAAGAAGATAGAGACCTATCTTATAATATATAGAAAAGAGGGCTTATATAAGAGTATAAGAAGGCTTATAATATCTAAAACCTATACTACTCTCTATAGAGCCTAGATTATAATCTTATAGAAGATATTTAGGCTATAATAAAGTAAAGATTAAGATATAAATACTTTAATTTAGATAAAGATATTAAGAAGGCTTTATAAGAGGAATAGAATAAGATTACTATAGAAGAGATACGCTACTATATTACTAATATATCTAGAAGATGTGTAGAGTTATAAAGGTTTAGTAGAAAGCCTATTAGAGGTAATAAGTAGTAATAGTAGAGATATATTAGTAAATAAATCGATTTAATACTTTTAGTAAGGCTGACCCGTGCGTACGGAATTCCTACACCCACTGTTGGTGCTATTACTTGCCTTACTAGCTTGTGGTTAGTTTTGGCTCAGATCTAATGCGTCACATGTTACCCAAGTAATGAGTCTCAGCCATCTCTCCAAAAATACAGCCAAAAATCCAGAACCATTACTTACAACTCCCAACTCCTTCAGCATTTTGCCAGACACCAAGAGAATCATGCATGAAGCTTTTAACCCGTTCTCGTTGGGACCTAGAGGTTGCGCTGGAAAACCAATAGCCTATCTGAAAGCTAGTCTAGTGCTGGCGAAGACTTTGGATGGGGGGGGGGAGGTTTATACTCTGGGCGTGGACAGCGGTTCGTACCTTTCTTTTTCGATTGGCGCGACGGGAGTAGTGAACTCATCTAGACCTGAAGCTGAGAGGCCGAGCCTTAGTTCGGCAAGCGGCACGGGTTCTCATCATGAAGACGGGAAAGCCGTCAACGTAAGTGGCCGATGCCGCTTTTGTGCTGCCGAAAACTTGCAATTGCGACTCGAGCGTTAGCCTATCGTTAGGTGCAAGTCTGGTATGGCGCTTATAATGAGCCGCCGTGGTACAAGTGACCTATTTCTGTGCTGGCAAAGATGCTCCGATACGTGGCGGGTTTATCCGGGCCCCGCTAGCCTTCCACCTGCGAAATTCCAACAACAGTGCAGCATCTCAGAACCTTATACAATTTGCAGTCTACCAAGCGCTATTATATTCCCAATATTGCTTCTCAATTTCCAATTCCGCTTCATACTCATGCTCAAAAACAGCCTCAATCATCTCCAGCCATCTCTTCGATAATCTTACCCCATAATGGCACTTAGTGTATTCCCAATACTCAGGAAACCAACCCGCATTCTCCCAGTCTAAAATCCCAGTAATCCTCCCATTCTTGACGAGAATATTTCTCATGTTCAAATCAGCATGTGTAAAAAGAATCTTATGATCAGTCCGGTGCTTTAAACTAGGAAGTATCCCCAGCCGCAATGATTCGCTAAATTCATTCTCGCTATGAAAAGGTCCCACTGGGTCGCCGCCGATGCGATAATCGAGACAAGGACCTCCAGTGGCGTTGGTGATAGCATACTCTGAATTACTAACCATTTTTATGGCATGCAATTGTGCGATCCAAGAACGTAAATCTTGAGCCATCTGATGCATCTCCTCGTCACTGCATTCATCTACAGCAATACCGGCTGGCTCCCCTTCAATGCGTGAGGTGACAAGGAAAGACTCGGTGGGTGAAAGAAGGAGGTCGATAGGTTTCGGAACGGGAATAGAGGTTTGGCTTCGCACAAGTTTGAGAGCATTAAATTCCCCGGCATGTCGCTCTGCGTGAAATTCTGGTCCGTGTTTTAGATATATCCCAAACGGTAACCTCTGGACTCCTGTGGTCGTAGAGCCATAAAGATATGATCCAGCAGTTCTCAAAATTTTGTATGTATGAAATCGAATAAATTCTGGGAACTTGGACCATATGGTAAGACAAGCAGTAGTAACCAGCTGTGTGAATGGGCCAGTACCCGTCTTTTGAAATCGCCGTAATCCGGAACGATTGTTTATACCTGTCGCGATGGTAGTCCACTTTAGAGCCCTGGAGAACCGAGAGTGTATTTCAAGAAGTCCTGGGTCAGGAGTCTCAACCCCAGAGTTTGAATGATCAGCTAGATTACATTTCCAATCAAATAGTCTCTGGGATGTATATATTGCCGGAGCTTTGCCACCAATATTGTTGTAGAGGATTTCAAACTAAGAATATTTAGCGGCTATAAGTTTGAGAGGGAAAAGTCATCTGAACCTCTGTTCCTTCCAGCTTCTCGAATCTGACCAGACCTTCGGAAAAGATTGTCGCCGCCCCCTCGCTCAAAGTCCAATGGTTCCGATTTTGATTTGGTAGAGTTGGGTCCTGAAGTAGATTTTGGTGGAATGATGTGGTAAATGCACCGAGTATTTCATACAGCCTGTGCTACAAATAAAGTTAACAAAGAATTCCCAATGATTTTTTTTCTTCTTGTAGTGACCGTACTTTTTGTATACAAATTGCGGTAAGAGGAATAATGGGGAAAACATCCCAGATTCGGCATCGCACATTGGTCAGGCAACATCGGTATTCGTCTCGTCGCGCAACATTTCGCTTTAAAGTCCAACTCGGATTTTGTGAGTGGGGATTCACATAGACTTGGTGTCATTTCAGTGACGTGCTCATTTAATTTTTGGATATAAAACTTACACAATATCACCAGATCTTTCCAGTCCTTTAGAAACCGTGTCAATTCTGCATCACTCCCGTTATCAACATATTCTTGCAGCAAATAACTTGCAGCTTGCTCGCCATCTACGGCGTCGTTGAGAAATGCCTCAACTAGGGGGAGGCCGGGGTGCACGAGTCCCGCGTTTCGAACTATTCTCAGAGCACGGGATTTATCGCTTTCCATAGCCATCAGAGCTATTCAACAAGAGGAATGTGATGTGTGAAATTTGGATGATGGGATGAATGTGAGATGGATTTGCATTTGGGTTGTTCAAGGTTGTTCACAGGCTCTACACGTACGGGGACGGCTGGATCGTCGGATTTTAGTACATAAGATACCGTTGTAAAACCTCGATAAAACTATAACGATAACTAAAGACTCTAGATACTTTAATCTAGCTGTAAATTAATAGCTGATAGACCTTGTTAAATTTTCTATATATTTTTACGATTTTCTTTTAGAGTTAGAGAAGTCTTACAGTTGTATACACTAGGCGGTACTGGAATCCGACAATCCCGGGAAAGAATTGCTCGCCGGTTCCCGGCCAACAAAACAGGGGGTTCGGGCGCTGACAAGTTCATTTAAAGGGGCACGCGGGTGACAGACCTCTTAGCATACTAAAATCTACATCTATTCGCTTTACACCTTAATTCACCTTAACAATAAGTTACAGATATAGTTAAAGAGTAAAAAGTAGACCTGCGGCTATTACTAAGTATTATAGGCTCTTTTTTTAGCTTCTTATAAGCTCTCAAAGCAGTACCTTCGTAGTAAACTATAACGATATAACTACTAAGAAGCTTATTTTAGAAGGCTAGGATAATATTAAGTAAAAGTTTATAAACTACTAAGCGTAGCGTTTATAGAATTCTAATAATATAGAGAGTCGAATAATAAGCTAGTAGATTTAATTTAGATTTTTATATTATAAATTATATATATTATAATTATATTTATAGAAAAGAAGTATTAGTTTTAGTATACTAAGAGGTCTATTACCCGCGTAAAAGACACTAATTATAGTATATAATTAGTCTCTAAGTACTTCTTAACTAAACTCGGATATCTTAAGTAAAGCTTATTTTAATACTACTTCTCTACTTATTCTAATATAGAATACTAAAGATATCTACTTATAAAGCTTAAAATTATTATAAGTTTTTCTTTACTAATATATACTCTTAAACTCTAGAACGTAAAATTATAATATATTAATTACTAACTTTATCTTACTTTATTATATAGAAGACTGATTTCGCTTATCTCGGTTATAAGATTAGTAAAATAAGAGAAATAGTAGATATTCTCTTTAGCTTTAGGTTTTTAGAGTTACGATTATTCTCAAAATATACACTTCTAATAAACCTATAAATATTAATAATAATTCTTAAAAATAGACTATTATCTATTTTCTATAGATTCTTAGTATTACGCTATTAAGGCTCTATTTATAGTCTATCTCTAGTTTTAAGATTAATTTTATTAGTAGTTCTAATTTAGAATTAAGTAGCACTATAATCTACGGCTACTATTAGACTTTTATTAACTCGTATATATAAATTATCACTTCTATAATAAATTATTTCTTTTTTTATATCTTAAAGTATTCCCGTTTTAATAATCTATAATATATATTCTTTTAAAGAGTATTAAGTATTTAGATTATCTTCTTCTAGTAGGTCTTTCTTCTATATACTGCCGGGTTTAATATCTACTAAGTTAAGCTAGCGAATAGGATTTATAGTATAATAATCGCTTTTATAAGCGTAGATAACGTCTAGTTATTAAGTTAAGATTTTAACTAAGCTTACTAAGTTACGTGTTTTCTTAAAAACTTTAAAGCTGAATTATTAAACTAAAATATATACTTAACTAATATCAACTATATAATAATAGAGTAAGAATAGTACTTACTCGAATAAACTATTATTAGTTAGATATAAGTAAGTAGGCGATATTATAAAACTACTTTAGATATAGCGCGAATTACTAGAAGAGAAGTATATTATCTCTCGAATAAAATATAAAATCTTTAGCTATAGCACTATTATCGGATTTTAATCTTTAATTAGAAAATAAGACGTAAAGACTAGAGTTATTATAAGTATATAAATAATAAGCTATTTACGTATTTATATAATTATAGCTAAATAGCTTCTTATTTATTATAATTACGCTAAGAAATAGGAAGTTCTAGATATCCCCACTTTTAAGAGTTTAGGCTAATAAGAGCCTAGTATTCTAGTCTTATTTTTTTCTTCTAAATTATAAATAAATATATTCTAATATAAAGAGGCTACTCTCTTATACTTCTAGAGTCTTACTTTTACTCTTTATTCTTTACTTTATTCTATTACTCTATAGAAGATAATAACTAGTAGGTTTCTAAGAGAGATAACTATCTCTAGAAATAATTTCTAGAGCTCTCTTCTAACGAACATAGTACTATATAATACTAGTAGTTATAGTAGAAAGAGATATTATAACAAATATAGTACTTATTATAAAAAATAATAAAGTAAGAATAGAAGGTCTAGAAGTTAGAAATAAAGCTGAAAATAAAGAAAATAAGTAATTTTTAAACTTATAAATAGCTTAGAAATTATTATTTTTATCTCTATTTTTAGGTCTATTTTTAGGTGTATTTTATAATTTATAAATAAGAAAAGCTATTTATAATATAATTCTAAAAAAACTTATTATTTATAATTATATAAATTAAATCTTAACATCTCTAGCACTGAAGACGTCAGATCCTTCATACGCGTATCCCATAATACACTGAGGAAAATAGACAACAAAATATCCCCTTAAAACGCTCAGGGCACGAGGTACGGAGTACCGAGGCTGCACGTGCATTTACTACGCATGAACTTCCAAAACCTTCAGACCGCGATGACGACTTGGTGGTATCTTCATGAGTCTGCACTCGTCGCCGACCTGATCTGATAGAAGAGCAAGAGAAGATGCAGCACGACGCTCTCTGCAACGAGGAGTTGGAATTGGAAGAGCACCTGCTCCCTATCGAGGATGTGCGGAGCGGTACTGGGGTTTCAATTTCACGGAGGCCTAGGGAGAGGTCTGGTACCGGAAGGGGAGAGTTCTTCTCGGCGATGAGTCGATCGATGCTCTACGCTCTGCGTGATGTTGTGCGCTCCATCAACCGTTCATTGAAACCCGGGGAATTGAAAAATGACCGCACTACTCGGGGTGTGATGGCGACGATATTTGGATTTACAGCTTCAAGAGACGATGACTTACGGGAGACTGCGTGGCTCGATGGGTTGCGAGGTGTGGCGGCTTTTCTGGTCATGGTATATCATTACAATCTCGACACGTTTGCTTTCAGCACCGAAACTCCTTACGGCGCGCCAAACACTCATCCGTGGGAAATTTGGAGGTTGCCGTATCTCAGACTCATTTGGTGTTCGGGAACTACCCAGGTTGGGATCTTCTTCGTGCTATCTGGCTTCGTTCTCTCTTGGTCGAGCCTTTCCTCGATCCGAGAAGGACGGCATGAGAAGCTCGTACTGTCTCTGGGCTCTACGGCATTCAGACGGTGGATGCGATTGTTTGTGCCTTGCTTTATAATCGGAAACCTCTCCCTATTACAATACTATATGGGTCTGGTCGATCTGCCGGCGGTCACTAGAAGGGATTCTTTCATTGCCCAGTTTGGGGACTATATCTGGGAGTGCGAACGCTTTGCAAACCCCTTCCACCTGGAAAAGTCCAATTGGGAAGATTTGCACCAGTACAATCATACCATGTGGACCATGCCGGTGGAATGGGCAGGCTCGCTTATCGTGTTCATTATTTTGTTGATGGTCAGCCGAATACGCAACTACACAAAACGAACCATCATCCTGGTCATGGTGCCCATCTACTGTTGTCTATCGGCAAGATGGAATTACTGGCTCTTCACTACTGGGATTCTTCTCGCAGACTATGTCAAGCAAGCTGGCGGTTTTGAACAGCTCTCCGATCGTATGAGTGGTCGCTCACGCCGCTTCTGGGTGCTCGTTCTTCTTGTCGGTGGTTGGCTAGGGGGCATTCCCATCGCAAATAAAGATTTCTACGAACGTCCTGGCTATGAATGGACCGATAACTTGATTCCACGAAACTGGCAGGACATCGAAGGTGGACAACGCTACTTCTGGTGTTGGTCCGGAATCATGATCACTTGGGGGCTGGCACACTTCGCCAACTTGCGCCGCTTCTTCGAGAGGCCCTCCTGTCGGTATTTGGGCAAAATCAGCTTTATGCTCTATCTCACGCACCGTATGATCGGAACCATCCTCGGCCACTGGACTCGAAAGGAGATCCTCAACATTCTTGGCACGCATTACCGGGCTCCAGAGCATCCGGAGATCGAGCTTGTGGAGATCAAGGGGTTCTTTTGGAACATTGTCGCGTATCTGCTGGCGTGGGTATTTATGCTACCACTAGCTCTGGCTCTGGCGAATTGGTGCACAATTTTGGTCGATGAGCCGAGCGTCAAGTTTGCGAAGTGGGCGGATGATAAGTTTGTCAACTGAGTTTATATATATGTATGTATACTGTATCATAAGTTAGTGCTGGAGTATAACTGGCGGGTGGGATAGGCGAAACTTATGCCGTACCATAAGGACATGATTGTAAATATATGTGCAGACTATTCAGTCAATTCACCGTAAAAGTATATTACCCCTGTTTAAAGTTATAGGGCTTTTTTACAGTTATCGTAAAGTTTTGTCACCAGAATGATGGTTTCAAGTGAGTTTAGGTTAGCGAAAAACAGTGCTCGTTTAGGGTGAATTGCAAGAACAGTCTGTATGACTTTGAGTCGTATCAATGGTTCCATCAAGGGTTCGAAAAGCGGGCGATGTGGAAATCTTGACAACTTTATGCTGTAAACGCCGAGGAGTATTGAGATAGTTTTAGTTTATAGGCTTTAAAAAAATATAATATGAGAAAAGGAGAAGGTTGAGGTGTTCAGAAAATTTGCCAAGTCACCTGATGGCGTGCTCAGGTTGAGAGGGTCCACTGGGGAAGAAACCCGCCATTTTTCTACAACCACAGAACCAAATTCAAACGACTAGATACCTGTTCCCCTCATGCTATCTCTCGTACGCGCCCTCGGATATCGCAACCCTTTCAATCACCCAACTCGCGCAATCCGACCGCTCTTACAACCCTTCAGTATGAGTTCCACCTCACAATCCACCTCGAAGCCTGATACCTCCTCCAACGAGCCATCCAGTCCGCAGACAAAGACTCCACTCGCACTACCCGACGTAGCACACAATCCGACACAATTAGACATCAGCAATGGAAGTACAACGGTCAAGCTGGAGCATTTGGGCCCGATGATAGTCGGCGTGGATGGCACATTGAGTCGCATAACAAATTGGGAGGGTATGACGGATGGAGAGAAGAAGGCGACATTACGGATCATTGGGAAAAGGAACCAGGAACGATTGAAGGTTTTGAGGGCAAAAGAGGTTAAGAGTTGAACGGTCCGGCGTTGAGGTGGAATTATTTACGAGTCTACCACAACACAGCACCAAGGAGAAGATTTAAGCTCCAGACGATAGTTATGGAGAGGTATGGTTGTAACAGTTGTTGGTGTCAGGAACTCATCCGGCAATCCATTCCACGCGATGCTTCGCAGGTGGGCCCCGAGTCCTCCGATGCAGGTCACAGCAAGAGTCGATATATTGTGGCGCGATGGTCTCGCTTTGTGATCGTGGTAATGCGAGTAATTTTTTAGACTCGATGCTTGAACTTGGTGAAAGTGGCAGTAAACTGCTCATTGTTCTAATATTTTGAGGACAATTGAACTTGATTGTTCTAAAACACATGGGTTAATATTTCGAATTGCCCTAGATGCTTGGAACAATTGTTTTGAATTATCCTAAAAAGCTGGAATAAGGAGAGGTAGACAAGGTAGGTGCGAACCAGATGTCTTTACTGCCGCTTTCAATATCCTTCGCGACGCTGGCTCTCCAGGGTTTTAATTCAACTACGATGGTGCAGCCGTTAAGTAAGGAGGCTTCATTTGTTTTTTGCTTTGCAATTTGCATTTCCATTGCATCAAACAAACGCGAATACGAAATGGAACCCCTTTGCATAATGTTCCTGAGTATAGAAGCATCATTTGAAGCTTCTGGGATCGACTGTCTACGAAGTAGAGATATATACCTTTCTGTAATGGGAATTCCCCGCGGCTGGACCCAGAGACGAGCTTGGCGGGGAACCCTTTGCCCAAAATCGCCCGAGGCTTTAGATGAGAAACGGTGTGGAGAATACCTCGAAGACATAATCGGATTTGAATCAATCAGATTGAGTTGCGCACCCTTGACAGTTCCAAGGTTGTTGTTGTCTTTGATTTACTTCGTCCCAGGCATAAAAGTCCATAACGGGGCCAGGTTCGTTTAGGAGGCCCAGTTATGGACTTTTATGCCTGGGACGAGTCAAAGTGCGCCCAAGCGGGCTCGCAACGAATGGCAATCGAGGGTTTACCCCAAAGTGTACAGACTGTTCTTGCAATTCACCCTAAAAAGGATAAATGAGCACTGATTTCGCTAACCCAAACTCACTTGAAACCAAACTTTATGAAAACTGTGAAAGAACCCTATAACTTTAAACAGGGGTCATATACTTTTACGGTGAATTGGCCCAATAGTCTGTATATTCCGGGAATTTTAGTTTTCTCGAACACCCCAGAGACGCGAATTTGAGTTTGGAATTCGCAAACTACTGTTGTCAGTGAAAGCATCAGCGTTTTTCGAAACGGGTGGAACTCTGATAAGGCTTAAGTTTGCCATCAGCTCGAGTGATTGGTGAACTTTCCGTCCATTACTAGTACTGTCTCTCTGCATTTGCGTCTGATATCTCAATCCACAGCCTGACTTTTCCATGGTCCGCGACATCCTGCTTCTTTTTAACATGTAAGGTCGACGTTCTTTTTCAACCAGGTTGCCAAAATGTCCGCAACGGTGGGATCAGTGCCTCCGCCGCTTGGTGTCATTCCAAATTTTAATAACCCAGAAGACCTCTTGCGGACTACGAATTTGGTAACTTGTATTCTCGGGATTTCACTTATTACGATATTCGTTTTCTTCAGATTGTACATCCGGTTCTTCGTTGCAGGCGGGTTTGATCGAGACGATTGTGAGTACTGATGAGAAGCCATATTGGCGGTGTTGACATTGCTTAGCAACTTGCTTAATTACATGTGTTCTTGCTTGGGTATGCTCCGCCATTTCTTCTCGGTTCAAAATACACGACTTATGGGGCTTAGGCACTCTCGGTTGGTTACTTTGTGACTGGAATATTCAGTGAGCCACCCGGTTGAGCCTCGAAATATTCATCTAACGATTGCAAGTGGGGCTGCACGGTGGTGGAGAAAACCAGTGGGAAGTTACAGAGAAAGAACTTGTGGGATTCCAAAAGGTACTCACCAAGTGCTTTGTCTCTTCCATTTTCTCTAATCTCGAAATAGGCACTGTATGGGGATACAATTATCTACGGGCCATCAGCAGTTTCCACCAAGGCGACACTACTCCTCTTATTTGCTCGGGTATTCTCGCCGTTCAAGAAGACTACGATGTTCATATACTTTTTCATGGGACTTATGTTACTATATTACATACCTATCATGGGGATCAAGGCTGGCATTTGCAATCCCATATCGGGGTTGTGGGACAAAACCGTACCGGCGAAGTGTATCGATGAAAACAAAGTTTTTGTAACAGACACTATAATTTCTGTGCTTACCGATTTGGTGGTCTTGATTTTACCAATCGTACTGTAAGTGCTTTGAAAGCTTAAATTACACCTTCCCACTCTTGTCACGAATCTAACTGATTTTAAACGCAGAACATATTCTCTCCGAATGGCAACAAAGAAGAAAATTCGAATCATGGGTTTACTCGCAGCAGGTGGTCTAGCAACCTTGGCGTCCATTGTCCGATTGATTCTAGTCTTCCAACCCCATAGCTTCGAAAACATCACCGTGACGTTTGTCCGCTTCAATCTTCTAGGGTACGTGCAGTAACCATCAAAGTGAACACCCGGGCTCATCCAAAACAGTGTCGCAGAGATAAGCATCGGATTGATATGCGCCTGTATTCCAGCTATTGCTGGATTCTTCGGTAGAAAAAAGAGAACGATGCAGGATTCGCAAAGAGCACAATACAGCAATTCTATCAGTCTCAGCAGGAGAAAGAGGAGCTCGAAACCCAAATCGGCACAACACTCAAGCTTGATAGGGTCGACATACATGGACGTGGAATCGGGACGGGACGTTGTGATAGCGAATTCGATTGCTCCCAGCAACTCGGTATTGACGGCTCCAATTTCGACAGTTCCGCGCTCAGCGAATACAGTATCGACGGTTACAGCCACCACGGCAGTAGAAGACGAAAGAGGAAATAACGAAAATTTCCTTTGGGAAGGACCTTGGGATGGGAGTCAGGTTGGCCAACACGCGAATTTTCTGGATGCGCACAGGGGGACTTTTGTGTCGACGGATGAACGAAATGTTGTCCGGAAACCATTGTCACCTATTCTACCATTTCCACGGGCTTATAATCCACGCCCGGTGCCTCTTTTCAGGTCGCTGAGTGGTAGACGGCCTGGGGATACATCGCCTTGGTAGTAGGAACTATGACGAGAACTCAAAGTAGAGGGGATAATAGACAATCTTTACCAATATCCTACAACAATCTTTTGTGTTTGTAGTTTGAGAAAGTCAGCTGGGCATTCTAACAACATTTATATAGTAATTATCCACCGAGAAGCTGTGTACACTGAGGGCACGTTGAAACCCCAAGTGACAATCATATGATACCGGATGCTACGTGTTTTCATTGCACCAAAATATTATAGGGGAGTCGGTCCACAATTTAAACAATGATAGCTCCGTTTTTTTGGAGTTCTGTTGCATATCGCGCATAGTGTGGGGGAACACTAGGAACGTCACTCGGTACAGTTTCACCTTGTCCCATGCGATTAGGTCTGCACAACGAATAAAAGCTACGAATATATTCAGAATATTCACGATTTTCCACGGATAAAATACCCTTCGAATTATTCAAGAATAAGGAGCGTTTAGGGTGTAAATAGCAGTCGTTTATTCATGAATATTCTGTATTCTCCACCCTTTTGGTATGGTTTCCCACTTATCTAAATATATATGAAAATCCCTTGAATTTAGTCGCTTTCGTCATCTCGATTAGGCTACGCCAAGGCGTTTCTGGGCTAAAAAGTGGATAAATTATTAAATGAGGTGAAAAGAGTGGAGCCTTTCGACCCTTTTGAAACCTTAGTTTAAAGGTC